>JANFAA010000046.1:0-193507 GCA_024663435.1 Pisolithus sp. B1
TCTCGAAGGCTTTCTCAGCGGCGTCGACTGCGAGATCGACATCTTTTTGAGTTCCTTCAGAAACAGAGGTGATCACTTTGCCATTGGCTAGTCATGGAACAAAGACGACGAGGATTGACCATGCCAGTGAGGACGAATCTGAGTGAGTGTATTGATTGACCACGATATCTGGACGAGACGTACCGGGGTTCACGATGCTGCCAAATTACACATAGTGATGAGAAAGATCACAGATGGTGCAAGCAAATAGGTTACATACTCGATGGTAGTTCCATCTGATCCGTCAACGAACTGGCCGTCGATGAAGAGGCCAGTGTCGAAGGATACCTTACCCTTGTAGACGGGGGTGTTAAACTCGTGAGTGAAGACGGTAGGCATGGGACTGCTAGGGGGAAAGTTAAGAAAGAAAGTAGCGTACGGCGTAGATATATGTGTGGATTTACCTGAGCTGACTGTTGGAACTGCTATTTTGAGAGTCCCAGCGTGTATATTGGTTAGTCAAGAGGTACTACTCTGTGTTATGATCGCCTCTGACAAAACAAGGGGACTGCGTCGACTTCAATGCCGGAGTCGAAGCAACTGCTCGGGGAAGTAAGAAGTCACCGTTAGCGTCGCACAAATAGCCATTACAATTGTTACTTACTTACCCTGCTTGCGTTACACAGCGGCACCAGGCGCCAATCCCGGGCCCCATTAGTCATAGTCTTAGCGAGTGAGTGAAGATAACTGGTGGACATCTGCATCAATATCCATCTATGTCATGCACACAGGAACAATGTATGTTTCAAATAGATTCGTAGAAAAGGCAAGGCTACCCGGTGCACGTTCAGCATTCAAGATCCATTACAGTCGCAGTGAATACATGACATCTCACATCTGAAGAGGTAAAGACACATCTAAGACGCGTCACATGAATACACATGAGCGATGAGTCGTAGCCTCGTAAGTAGGAGATGACGTTTTGGAGGTGCGCAAAATGCGATGATAAAACTTTGAAGACACTTACGTACACTTGCTTACAAAAGGTGGAAGACAAACGGATATTATGTAAGCGTATTCTACTCTTGCAGCGTGCCTCGAAACAGAAAGGGAGAAGTAGAGTCGCAAACCAGCTACGTCTGAACCTCTCGCAATAAGAATGTTGCTTGGCTTTCTTGGTGTTTCTGAACCCACTTGCTGATCTGTGTGCAACATCTGTGTTCTATGCATCTCGTGCCTTGGAGCGGCAAATACCTAACCTTGCTTGTAAGAGGTCCTTACAAAGGGCGTTTATAGTGGGTTTCCGTGCGGCATTTCCCGAGTTATGTTACTCGTCTATGCCATACTACAACTTTCTAAATACCGCGCACTCCAGCACACTCACTGATGGCGCCCCTCAAGGCTGAAGTTACAGTCCGACGCAATTATAATCGGGAATCACTTACCCCATCGCATTGTGTCTAGGTGAGGGAGAATGTGCAGTCGAATGTGCATCTCAGCGAAGATGAGTGCTCTAGGGTCAGTTTGAGATATGACGGACCCCTTTTGGACTTTTTTTGTTACAACTCGCGCAAGTTGTAGCAGAGGAAGATGGACAGCGTTTAGCATATCTCCTCAGGCCCACGAGCCCACATGGAAAGGACGTGGTGAACTTGGAGTTTAGAAATCCATCGGTGATGCAAAGAGGCGCTTCCCTCCACAGTCCCAGTCTACCGACGGATATCCGACCTCCCGCATCGAGGTCAGGGGTGAAACCAAAACCGCAGCTTTTGGATATTTGAGAGTTATAAAAGGCATAAGTAGGTTACTATCGCCCGCCTATCTGTTTCCTGCCGACTCTTAAGTAGTACAGGGTGTGTAGCGCCATTGCACTTCTTCCCAAGTGGTCCTCCAAGATGGTAACTAGATGGAAAGGATGGGTGTTTAATGATATTCTTTCGGTCAGTCTAAACCGCCTCTAGAAATGCATATCATGGACTATTTTTCATGAAGCAAGTGCGCCAAACAGCTGATAGTACAACATAATCATATTGATACGTTCGACAGGGTCCAAATTTCCTGTTAAGAAGTGCCTTCCGGAACGCAAGAAATGATGTTTAACTTTTCGCATACAGGGAGCTAAGTTTACATATTCAATCCAAGGTTCACGTTGACGGCCTTGACTTCGGTGTAGCTGTCGCAAATTATCATCAAATGAGTGCCTGATGTGAGGAGAGGGGAACGTACTTAGCCAGTGCATATTCTCCCATCTCTCGCCCAATCCCGCTCTGCTTATAACCGCCGAATGGGACATTCGGGTTTGACAGGCCGTAGCAATTTACCCAGACCGTTCCTGCCTTGAGCTTATGTGCCGTCGTGATCGCGCGATTCACGTCCTTGGTGAAAACTGCCGCGGCGAGACCGTACATTGTGTTATTCGCCTGACATACGATGTCTTCCTCGTCCTTGAACTTAATCACGACACTGACGGGTTCCGAAGATTTCCTCCTTCACGATACGCATATCCGGATTGGTATCGAGGAAAATGGTCGGCTGGATGAAGTAACCTTCGCTACCGTGGCGTTCGCCGCCGATGTGGATTTTGGCACCTTCCTTTTTCCCGGAGTCGATATAACCCATAATGCGCTACGCAACTTGCACCATGTCAGTGCGCAGAAAATCCGAAAGAAATGGGGGTGAACTCTCACGTCGTACTGGATCTTGGAGACCTGCGGTCCTTGGAAGGTGTCAGGAGCAAAGGGGGTCCCCAACCTTAATTGAACGCGATTTCTCCGTGAAACGTTTCAAGAATTCGTCGTAGATTCCTTCTTGGATGAAAATACGTGAGCACGCAAGGCAGGACTGGCCTTGATTGGAACTATTCATAGGAGATCAGCATCCATAGAATCAACGGAAGAAAACCAAGAGATGTACAAGATGCCAAGCACAGCCCAGTGGACGGCCTGTTCAAGGTCTGCGTCGTCGAAGATTATATTCGGACTCTTCCCACCTAGCTCGAGAGTAACATTCTTCAAATTGCTCTTGCCAGCAGCCTCCATGATCTTGCGGCCGACGAGGGTACTCCCTGTAAATGCAATCTTGTGGATCCGCATATGGGACGAGATAGCATTGCCGACAGTATTGCCGTATCCAGTAACGACATTCAGAATGCCAGGTGGAAAGCCTGCCTCTTTGGTAAGGTGACACACCCGTATTGCCGTCAGTGGTGTGAACTCAGAAGGCTTCAAAACCACAGTGTTGCCTGTCGCAAGGGCAGGTGCGATCTTCCAAGCGAACATGAGGACTGAGCAAAGATTGAATTCTCGACAAACGCTTCTATAAACGCTTCAACCCACGAGGAAAATTCCAGGGAATAATTTGGCCCTGTACACAAGCTTAGATGAAAATAGAGCTGGTGTGCACGGTACTTACCACGACTCCAATGGGTTCATGACGAGTGTAGGTAAATCTTTCCTCAGTTGTCTGCAGGGTCTTTCAGAAACAGTACGTCGCGTGTTGAACGATAAGAATTGTACCTCAATCACTCGACCAGATATCTTATCAGCCCAGCCGGCAAGTAGCGGATGCAAGCGATCGCACTAGGGACGTCTTTGCTACGCGCAGTGTTGAAGGCTTTGCCTATGTTGGGAAGGAATGTCAGGAACGGAAACCACGGTTTACGCGCATGACATGATACACATACCATTATCCAGAGCCTCGAGTGCCGCAAGCTCATCGGCGCGCTCTTCCATCAAGGACGCTAGCTTACCAAGAAGAAGTCCCCTCTTGTTGCCAGGGCAGTTGAGGCCCCACGCAGTCTCGAAGGCTTTCTCAGCAGCGTCTACTGCGAGGTCGACATCTTCTTGAGTTCCTTCAGAAACAGAGGTGATCACTTTGCCATCGGCTGGTCAAAGAACAAGGACGACGAGGATTGACCATTTCAGTGAGGAAGAATCTGAGTGAGTGCGTTGGATCGTCGTGATATCGGGTGAGACGTACTGGGGTTCACGACGCTGTCAAATTACACATAGCAATGAGAAAGATCACAGAAGGTGCAAGCAAATACGTTACATACTCGATGGTAGTTCCATCTGATCCATCGACGAACTGGCCGTTGATGAAGAGGCCGGTGTTGAAGGATACCTTACCCTTGTAGACGGGGGTGTTAAACTCGTGAGTGAAGACGATAGGCATGAGACGGCTGAGGGAACTTGAGAAAGAAAGCAGTGCACGTCGTAGATATTTGTGTGGATTCACCTGGGCTGACTGTGCCAGGAACTGCTATTTTGAGAGTTCCACTTTGTAATACCGGTGTGATCAGGAGGTACTGGGCTGTGTCATGATCGTCTAAGACATGGAGACTGCGTCGACTTCAACGCCTGGATCGGCGCAGCTACTCAGGGAAAAAAAAAGATTACCGTTAGCATCGTACGGAAAGCCACCTCATTTTTGACTTAGCTCGCAGCTTGCGTCATACAGCGGCAGCAGGCACTAGTCCTGTAGTCTGTTTAGTCATAGTCTTAGCAAGTGAACCCGAAGATAACGTAAGTTTCATAAGCAGCAGTTGGGACATCAATCCATCTACGCTATGAACACAGCTATGTTTCGAACAGATTCTTAGAAGACGCAAGCTACATCTCATCTAAAGACAAGTGCTATAGGGGCCAGTCCGAGTTATGACGGTCCCCTTTCGACTTTCTTGTTACAATAGAAATCCATCAGTACTACGTCACCTCGGTGCATGTACTAAACCACACAGACACGTTCACCGCCGTGACCAAGCGTGGGACGTTGACATCGCAGTACGGCGGATCTATCGACGCGCCGTGGGATGGAACTGCTGTGCGGTATGTTTGGTAATAATACATGCGGCGAGAAAACGACCAGGAGAAGCTTTCAGTGAACATTCACAGCTTATATCGTATGTAGACACTCCCTACCCCCCAGTCTTGAAGATAAAGCAATGTTCACGCTGTACTTCCGCTTCTTTTCTCAGAATACAGGTTGGACACTGCCTACCCTATTTCCTTGCTGCACGGCTTATGAGATCTGGCTTGTGATGTAAGATCGTCACGAATGCTTCAGTCCACAACTAACAAACGCGTTCAGGCGCAGTCTGTACGTCAACGCACGGGTTCGATATACAGCCGTTAAGTGGTTGTGTGAAGGGGCTTGAGACGAACGGGAGAACGACCTTGGTCTTGTGTCGGGCTTTGTGGGGTAAGGGTTGTACAGCCCTGCCCTATGGACAGGGAATCTCGACACATGTAACGGTGAGCGCTCATAAGAACCATGAGGTCATCTCGTGACATTCCTGTGAGGTACTATCAAGCCTCCCCTCGTCGTTTTGTCCAGGTAAGTCGTTCGACGATGGCGAAGTTCTCGAATAAAGGTATCGGCCTGGAGTATAGCATCATGTTTGACTGATAGGTATAAAACAGGTCAATGCACAATGAAGCATATGGAAAATCGGGGAATACCTGTTAGTTGCGGCGTCAGCGAAAAACTTGGATACGCATGCTTCAGAAGAGGTGAGTTCTTGTGCTACTTTATGATGCAAAGGGACGCTTCCCTCCCAGCCTACGGTCAGATATCCCACTTCCCGCGTCGAGGTCTGGTGTGAAACCAAAACCGCAGCTTCTGGATACTTGAGAATTAGGAAAGGCATAAGTAGGTTACTATCACCCGCCTATCTGTTTCCTGCCGGCTCTTAAGTAGTACAGGATGTGTAGTGCCATTGTACTCCTTCCCAGGTAGTCCTCCAAGATGGTGTTTAGATTGAAAGGATAGGTGCTTAATGATATTCTTTGGTCAGTTCCTCCGTGCTGCCTCTAGACGCTCCCTTACATGTTGTAGTTCCTCCCGTGCTTCTTGGCGGATACGCTCCGCCAGGTCTCTGGCTTCTCGGGTTCTTTGCTATACCCTCTCGTATCAAGCAGCGTCCTCTCGTGGACAAGACAATTCATCGCTTGTGTAGTCCAGTTACGGCCTGGGTATCAGAATGCAGATACCACTGCCGCAGTTGTAGCTTCCAGTGTAGGTAGCGTTGACACGATAGGACCCATCGTCCTGCTTTCGTCGCTTGGGGGCAACGAATAAGCCGAGAGGGAAAATACATGTCCTGCGTCGAAGGCAGACGAGAAGCCAGAGCCGAAGATTTGGATGCTCGAGAGTTGTGGAAGACCTAAGTAGCTCATTACCGCCTGCTTCACTGTTTTCTGTGGGTTCTCAAGTATTGCAAGGTACGTAAGGCCATTATATTCCTCCCAGGTGACCCCTCCCCTAAGACGGAGATTTAGATGGAATGAATGGAGGTTCAACGATATCATTTCGGTCCGTCCAACCACGTCTCCCAGGGATGCAAACTGTGTACAATATTTCATACAGAAGGTGCACAAATAGTTAATAGTACGACGTAAACATGGTAATACCCCCGATGGGGCCCAAATCCACCGTTGAGAAGCGCTTTGTGGAACCCAAGAAATTATACTTAGGCTTTCACGTACAAGGAACCAAATTTACATCTTCAATCCGAGGTTCACGTTGACGGACTTGACTTCAGTATAGCTATCGAAAACCACCATCAAGCGTCCATCACGAGAAGGAGAAGGGAACGTACTTGTTCAACGCATATTCTCCCATCTCGCGCCCAATCCCGCTCTGCTTGAAACCGCCGAACGGCGTGTTCGGGTCGGCTAGACCGTAACAATTTACCCAGACCGTTCCGGCCTTGAGCTTATGTGCCGTCGTGATCGCGCGATTCACGTCCTTGGTGAAAACTGCCGCGGCGAGACCATACATTGTGTTATTCGCCTGACATACGATGTCTTCCTCGTCCTTGAACTTAATCACGACACTGACGGGTCCGAAGATTTCCTCCTTCACGATACGCATATCCGGATTGGTATCGAGGAAAATGGTCGGCTGGATGAAGTAACCTTCACTACCGTGGCGTTCGCCGCCGATGTGGATTTTGGCACCTTCCTTCTTCCCAGATTCGATGTAACCCATAATGCGCTATGTAACGTGCATCGAGTCAGTGCGCAGAAAATCCGAAAGAAATGGGCGTGAACTCTCACGTCGTACTGGATCTTGGAAATTTGTGGACCTTGGAAGGTGTCGGGAGCAAAGGGGTCCCCAACCTTAATCGAACGTGACTTCTCTGTGAAACGTTTCAAGAATTCATCGTAGATTCCTTCTTGGACGAATATACGTGATCCTGCAATGCAGGACTGGCTTTGATTGAAACTGTTTATAGGAAATTAACATTCAGGAGGTCGGGGGAACCAAAGGACTTGCAAAACGCCAAGCATAGCCCAGCGGACAGCCTGTTCAAGGTCTGCGTCGTTGAAGATTATATTCGGACTCTTCCCACCAAGCTCGAGGGTAACATTCTTCAAATTGCTGTTGGCAGCAGCCTCCATGATCTTACGCCCGACGAGGGTACTCCCTGTAAATGCGACCTTGTGGATCCGCATGTGAGATGAGATAGCACTGCCAACGGTGTTGCCGTATCCAGTGACGACATTCAGAACGCCAGGTGGAAAGCCTGCCTCCTGAGCAAGGTGACACATCCGTATTGCCGTCAACGGTGTGAATTCAGAAGGCTTCAAGACCACTGTGTTGCCTGTCGCAAGGGCAGGTGCGATCTTCCAAATAAACATGAGGACTAAGCTAAAAGTGAATTCTTGACAAAACACATTTACAAACGCTTCGACGCACGAGGAAAATTCCAAGGGATAATTTGGCCCTATATACGAGCTTAGATGAAAACAGAGCCGGCGTGCGTGGTACTTACAACGACTCCGATGGGCTCATGGCGGGTGTAGGTAAATCTTTCCTCAGTTGTCTGGAGATTCTTCAGAAACAGTATGTCGCGTGTTGAATGATGAAAACTGCACCTCAATCACTCGACCAGATATCTTATCAGCCCAGCCGGCAAAGTAGCGGACGCAAGTGATCGCAGTAGGGACGTCCCAGCTACGCGCAGTGTTGAAAGTTTTACCTACGTTGGAAGGAAATGTCACGAACGGAAATCACGGTTTACGCGCATGACATGATGCACAAACCATTATCCAGAGTCTCGAGGGCCGCAAGTTCATCGGTGTGCTCTTCCATCAGAGAAGCGAGTTTACTAAGAAGACGTCCCCTCTTGCTGCCGGGGCAGTTGAGGCCCCACGTAGTTTCGAAGGCTTTCTCAGCGGCGTCGACTGCGAGGTCGACGTCTTTTTGAGTTCCCTCAGAAACAGAAGTGATCACTTTGCTATCGGCTGGTCAAAGAATAAAGACGACGAGGATTGACCATGTCAGTAAGGATGGATCTGAGTGAGTGTATTGATATCTGGACGAGACGTACTGGGGTTCACGACGCTGTCGAATTACACATGAGAGATGAGAAAGATCACAGAAGGTGCAAGCAAATACGTTACATACTCGATGGTAGTTCCATCTAATCCATCGACGAACTGGCCGTTGATGAAGAGGCCAGTGTTGAAGGATACCTTACCCTTGTAGACGGGGGTGTTAAACTCGTGAGTGAAGACGATAGGCATGGGACTGCTGGGTGGGAAGTTAAGAAAGAAGGTAGCGTACGCCGTAGATATATGTGGGGATTTACCTGAGCTGACTGTGGAACTGCTATTTTGAGAGTTCCGGTGTGTAATACAGGTCACCTGGTGTGTTCGGGAGGTACTAGGCTGTGTCACGATCGCCTCTGACAAAACATGGACACTGGGTCGACTTCAATGCCTGGTGCGGCGCAGCTGCTCGGCGAAATAAAGATCACCGTTTGCATCGTACAGAAGGCCATTTCACCTGTTGCTTACCTTGCTTGTGTCATGCAGCGGCACCGGGCGCTAGTCCTGGAGTCCGTTGGTCATAGTCTCGGCAAGTATGTTTCACCAGCAGTGTACATCAGTCCATCTATGCTATGAGCACAGATATGTAAGTTCAAACAAATTCTTAGAAGACGCAAGGCTACCTGCTGCACGTTCAGCGTCCAAGATTACATCCATTACATTAGCAGTGGATACGTACATCTCACATCTGAAAAGGCACAGCCTCGTCTAAGACGCGTCGCGTGAATACACTTCAGTTGTAGGAGGCGACGTCTTCGGGGTGCGCAAAATGCGAAGATGAAGACACGTACGTATGTACTCACCCCTTCAAAACAAAAAAGGTTGAATGTGGTTCGCAAACCACCACATCAGTAGGACAACTCATAGCCGTGACTGACCCTCCCGCAGTAACATCTAAAGTGAAAAGACGTTGCCTGACTCTCTTAGTGTTTGTTTCTGAAGCCCGTTGCTGACTTATGTGCTTTACTTACTGTCTGTGTTCAATGCATCTCGCACCTTGGAGCTGCATGCCAACCTCGTTCGCACTAGGCAGAAAGAACTTGAAACATGTGCCATGGTTTCCGTGCGGCATTTCCCGAGTCATAGTTGTTACTCGTCTACTACCACCTTCGTAAATACCGAGCACTCCAGTACACTCGCTGACAGCGCTTCCCAAGCTTCAAGGCTGAAGTTACAGTCTGGTGCACTCACACTCGGGTACCGTTTATTTCATCGCATCGTTTCTAGGTAAGGGAGGATGTGCAGTCGGATGTACATTTCATCTGAAGACAAGTGCTAGGGCGCCCTGTTCGAGATATGACGGTTCCCTTTTCGACTTTTTTGTTACAACTCGCGCAAGCCGTGACAGAAGAAGATGGACAACGTTTGGCATATCTCCTCAGGCCCACGAGCCCGCATGGAAAGGATTTGGTGAAGGAGTTTAGAAATCCATCGGTACGTCACTTCGATGCATGCAAACTACCCAGACGCGTTTACCGTGACCAAGCGTGAGACGTTGACATCGCAGTACGGCGGATCCATCGACACACCGTGGGATGAAATTGCTGTGCGATATGTTTTGGTAACAACACATGCGGCGAGAAAACGACCAGGAGAAGCTTTCAGTGAACAGTCACAGCTTATTTCGTACGTAGACACTCCCTGTTCCCCAGCCTTGAAGATAAAATAAGGTTCAGGTTGTTCTTCCGCTTCTTTTCTCAAAATACAGGTTGGACACTGCCTGCCCTGTTCTCCATGCTGCGTGACCTGCGAGATCTTGCTTATGATGTGAGATCGTCACAAATGCCCAAAGTTCACAACTAACAAACGCGTTCAGGCGGACTTCAATGCAAGGTACAACGGGCAGAATACTGAGTGCATGGAGAGTGCTGCTGGAGTTGTTGCAAAAGCTTTCAGCATGTGTATGATGGATAGGTGTGTGCTCCGTAAGGTGTACTCGATACTCTTAGCCGATCTACATCCCTCGTTGAGGACATCACCCCTGGACCTGTCTCGCAAGTGGGGAATATACTACGTCGTCGGTCTCATCATGAAGTGTTACTTCCGTGTGAGTTGGACATACTGTTTTCCTCCAATAACTAAGCGGCAACGATTAGGTTAGACGTATAAACCTATCAAAGAACATTTTGCGAGCGTTGGAAGCGAATCCTGACATGCCGCCGTTGTCTGCTTACCCTCGCTCCCACCAAGTACGTCCAACTTTGGCGACGCGGCACTGAGGGTATTAACTAAGGCATGCTTTCTCTAAGGTCACCTATCGGTACTACCTGGGTATGCTCAGCTTCCTGAACGAGGACTACGCAAAGGCAGGATCCTAAGTCGATAGTTATCCTTACAAATGCTTACATCTCCTCAGGCTGAGCAGGAGCTCACGCTCGCATTTTACCACTGCCACATTGATGCTCATCGTAATCAGGAGTATGTTTACTCACGCTTACCTTGATCCATGGCTGATGCGCGCATTCATGTCTGAAGACGAATACTCACGTGCTTGATTCCTTTACGTATTTTGCGTGGTCATCTACCCTCGGCAGAGCTCATGCAACGATTTCCTGTACTGAACGAGTTATTTTCACCTTTCTTTGCCGCAATTCGTACAGGAGATATCTCGGCATATGATGCTGCGCTCGAACGCTGGGAACACCGTCTGGTTGAACTTAATCTCTGGATTACGATTGAAAAAGCTCGCGAGCTTTGCATCAGAGGTCTGTTCAGACGAGTGTGTGTATTGATCGAATCCTGCCCTATAAGCATAGCTAAGCGTTTATGTGATTAGGTGGGTAGCAACCGATAGAAGCACCAGAATTCCGATATCGATGTTCCATTGTTCACTTCGACTGTCAGGAAACGATGTGTCGGTGGAAGAGGCGGAGTGCTTCGTTGCCAATATGATATACAAAGGGTATATGAGGGGATATATCTCTCACGAGAAGCAGATGGTAGTTTTGGCTAATGCCAACGCTTTCCCCAGGTTGGGAGATAGGCCAGCGCCTTATGCACTGCTATAACACTGCTTCAATGTGTTTTCATGTTTGGGTGGTCTCAGTTACAGAATGACCTGCTGTGAGGATAGCTATCATACAGTTGGGTCATGGTGGCGGCGATGAACTTGGAATTCTAGTATGGAAAATGGTTATTGCTTTGTCATCCAGTGCTTGCCCAATTGTCACATGCTATGCGGCTATCGCCTCCGTTTCCCGGAGTCCCCGCGTTGGATGACAGGTGACCATATTTACAAATCGGAGGGCCAGGATTCCACTGCCAATGGAGGACTGTCTAAGACAAATGATTTCCGGAATTCTGACCACGGGCAGTGCCAGACATGACATTATTGTTGGAGTAGGAGTGGGTAGTAGCCGGATATAAAAAGGGTGACCTTCGTTTCATATTCATCTCGTGTGCCTTCTGTCGTCTCTCTGAATCCGAACCTCATCCGTAGGTTTTGCCAATCCACGGTGAGTTCTCAACTCAGAGACAAGTCATGGAATCGTGTTTCTTAACCGTTTCATCAAGTGACAACCATGGGCAACAGCGCATCTTCAAGCCCAAGAAGGTCATCTAGATTCCCACAAAATTCACCCTATTTTGGTGACTTTGACAGCGATGTCGCAAAGCGAACATATCAGGAACCCCTTTGGCCAGCCGTAGCCCCAGGAGATGCACCACCCCCCTACTCTGCGAGCGAAGGAGGGAACGCGGCTAGCACGTCGCTTCATTCGCCGGCCGCACCTTCCTCCGGTTCATCTACGCTTGTGGGGCTATCCCCCGGGACCAAACACACGCGCATCTCAATTATCCCTCCGCATGCTGTTTCCAGTGCCTCTGACAACCGCCATAAGAGCCTGAGTTACCTAGCGAAACCATTACGTCGAGAGTCCAGGGAAAATGCCCTCGAGACACTACGGAAATATGACACGGTCCTCATTGTGGACGACTCAGAATCCATGGAGGGTTCTCTGTGGGAAGAGGTTAGTGCCACTTTAGCCACTCGGTGCCAGAAGGTGCATTACGGAAAAAACGTGTTTTTAATGTACCGTTATAGGCAAAGGAAGCCTTGGTTGGGTTGACCAGCGTTGCCGCAGAATACGATAGCGACGGCCTTGACATTCATTTTTTGAACCACACCAAGTCCGTACTGGGCGTCAAGGTGACCGGGACCCCTGCTCTGAAAACTGCTGAAATATAACCAGCGCAATTGACAGGATGCAAGCCGAGTCGAAGCGTTGTTTGGGCACGTGCGGCCACTAGGGTTGACACCTATCGGTGAAAGGCTCGAGGGTTTGCTCTCGGATTACCTGCGGAATCTGGAAAGGGCTCAACGTCGGCACGATAAAGGGGATTCTTCTGCGCTGAAGCAGATTAAGCCCGTGAACTTCATTGTCATCACTGACGGCTGTCCGAGTTCGTCTTCCCCGTTCCTAGGCTTCGGAACCTTACTAAATTCCTCCGACGTGACAGCGGACGACCCGGAAAGCGTTATTGTTGCCGCGGCTCGCCGTCTTGACGCGAAGCATTTCCCGCTTACCCAAGTGAGCAGTTTTTGAAGTTGATTCGGGTACCCTCCCTGACGTGCTCCATATCAGGTTGGCATACAATTCGTTCAAATAGGCAAGTCAAGGAAGGCAACAGCATATCTGAGAGAACTTGATGATGCCTTAAGCAGCCACTATGCCATCAGAGTGAGTTTCAATTCAAGGTGGTGAAGTGCAATGGTCTGACCATCTGGACTCTAGGACATCGTGGACACTACTCCGTATATAAATATGAAAATAACCTCTGATATGCTGATCAAGATATTACTTGGAGGTATCAATCGTCGGGTTGACCGTCGCGGTGCTGAAGCCGTGATGGGTCTGTGAGAGAAACAAGCTGTAGGACGCTGGTTGTATTTTTGGTACCCATCCGCTGTGACATAGGAAGTTGTTCGTGTTCATCAACTATTGCCCCATGCTCGAGAATATGTTCAGCTTGTCCGCATGCCCGATACGCGATTCTATGCCATAGGGCGGAGCTTCGGTCTTCCGCTAATTATCACTACAGCACGCAAAAGCCCAGTGGCAGAGAATTTATGTAACTGACAAGTGTGCGTACGTAGGAGTGACACATGATATACCGCGTTGCATCCATCACGTCTTCGTGGACTGAAAAAAAGAAAAGCAGGCCGCCTCTCTCCCCCATATTCTACCCGAGATAGCCTCTGGTTGATAGCTTCTTCTTTTTTTTTTTTCACTGTCCTTCATCAGTGAGCAGGATTTTAGTCAGAACCAGTCACAAACCAGTTTGTGACCAGTCCTGACCAATTGCCGGTTCCCTGATGTTGGAAGGCATAATGTTTTTTGTTTGGCTTCAAGTTAGTTTGCCTTAAGTACTGCTGATCTTCCCTATCTATGATCACGTTCGGATTGAAATCTTCTGCGGATGGGTTGCGCATACACCCCGATTCCAACCTGGCTCTAAGAGTCCCAATCATCTAGTGTGAACGCTAATATTCCAGATGCCTGAGCGGTGTCCGAAGTGCCGCTCGATAGGTTCTCCGTACATCTCCTGATGTACCGCACGAGGCTGTCCAATTCCGACGACAGCTTCTCCAACTGTTCCGACAGATCTTCCTGTGCGAACGAAGGTGCTATCGAGAACGAAGTTTCGGGTGCTTCTTTGAGTCCTTCCTCGTCAACGTCTGTATCGGATGAGCTGGCGTCAGAGTCGAACCTCGCGCCCGGCTGAGAAAAGCCAATGACATTCTTGCGGATGCGTCTCTGGCGGCGACTCCGATGACGCCGCAAGCTAACAGAGAGGCGTAATATGTCATGTGCAGTATCGCCTGCATATGCTGTAAACATGTTCTTGAAGTGCAGGCACGTATCCAGTATAGAGACTATGGCTTTTGATAATTCGGAAGTCTGTGGCAGTGGTTCATAACGTGCTTTCCCGCAAATCAACGAGCAAGATACGTACACTAGAATGGAGAAAGCATTTGCGCAGAAGCATATCGAGGCTGGGATGAAGCCAGTCAGTGGTATTGGAGTACAGGAGAATGTCGATCTCACTGCTCATTGTGAATTGTAATCAGCTCGTCCAGCGATTTGGCCCGGTTGACAGCCTCCCAAAATTTTATAGACTGCGAGTGGATAACCTATGTTGCAAGGTGAGTAATAGCTCCCCATTGCATCGTCACAAACCGCACAAAAGTCGTTACAAAATCAAAGAGGGTGCTGTATATAGATATTTACTATGAGAACCTGTTAAATTATTTGGGGACATAAGCACGTACTTTATAAACCATGATAACTTTCCGCGCATAGCGTAGAAAACCTTGAGTTCACTTCTTAATGCCGCGTTCGCGACAACACCCCTTAGCAGGATCTGTTCCAGGACGCTTTTCGCTCTCCGAATTTGGAGCAGAAAAACGAAGATCGAACAATAACTTTGTAGCACATTTGGAGTGAAGATATACGTCAACGGGAACGGAACGGCATATTCGACCAGTAAACCGTCGATCGCTTTCACGGTTTGCGATGCGGAGGCAGCTTTGTTCCCTCTGTAGGACAATCGCACGAGAGATGCGTCAATCCAGTTCGATTCACTCAGTTCGATGATATCACTGAAGGTGCTGTTCAGCGAGTGGAAGTCAGTCCAATGTTGTTGGGCGTCCATCTGGGGACCGTCAAATCAGAACTAAAAACACCCGACAGTAGCTGATATTCAGACCTTTGCAAACAAGATATCGGTGAAATTACTGATATCATCGCCCTTGGTCATTAGGAATAGCCCATGTATAGCTGAGAGGTGTCGTCGGAGGTCGCATTCCTGCATGATCACACGGGAAAGCCTCATAGCCACCGCCAAGCAGTAAGCAGAGATTTCTTCCGAAATAAGGCGAGATAGTGCCTCAGAATCTTTGGAAACGGCAGAGTTGGCCTCTGTGAGGGCTGTGAATGTCCCCCAGTTTAGCAGTTCCTCTCCCGAGCATTCGGTAAAGATCCGAGCCCCCATCTCACGAAGGAGACCCGCCGCTTTTCCAGCGCCAAGGATCTGGATAACGGCGGGTTCCAAGAATGCCGGAACTGCGGGCTGAGTTTTCTGATTTTCCTCGAGTGTGACAGGACCTCGTAGGACATAGCCACTCAACCAAAAGTCGGGGTCCATGACCTGAAGTTCGTTGTCCTCGATAAAGAACTCTTCATCGAGGTTCAATGCGTCCGCAGAACTCCAGGGCATTCGGACAGGCATTCCGTCTAACAACCACCTTCCGACCACCTTCCACGTGGGCTCTGCTGTCCTCGCAAGTACAGACATGAGAGTATCGGAGGTCTCGGTGTTTCCCAGTGCTGCTTGCTCTTCAACTGCTTTCAGAAGGAGATCAAGGAGGAGTGCGGACACAGCTGATGGTGGGATTCGCGTCGGCATATTGGGAATCTTCCAAACCGCAAGGTCGCGCCTATCGTGGGATTGAGAGATAAATGCGACAAATCGGTGGAGCAAGTTAAGCAGCACGTCGAACGTCCCAGCGAATGTGTCACGGACGTCCTTGGAAAGGCTGAGTAGACTTACGATGAGCGGGTCGCCCACCCCAACTGATGCACGACAGATCGCCTCTTCCTTTGCGGCGCACCAGCTGTCGAAGCACCGTATTTGTGTATTGACTGCATCTGCAAACGCTTCGAGGGTGCGTGACCTGATGCTGTGAGACAGAAAACGAGCTGGACTTGAGAGCAGGTTATACGCCGACGAGGCATTTTCCACAACTGCCATGGCAAACTTGCGTAGGTGGCACACTGTCGTCGTAGCCTCGGCAAATGCATAAAGAATCGATGACTGAGCTGTGAGGGTAAGATGTAAGAGGCGTGGGGCAGTCGGGGAAGGCTATGGAGAAGTATTAAACTATCTGCACGGGGTCCCAGAGGTCGATTCACGTACGACAGAACGGAAAGTGTCCGTTGTTGTGTAAATCAGGAAATTCTTCCGCCCTTGCAGACACATCAACACTTCCCGTACCGCATCCCGTTCGAAGACGTATTTCTGACACAACAGTCAGTACTACACGAAGCCGTTATCATCATTCGGAGTGACAACTGCGAACCTCGTGTTCGGGGCCAACAAGTGAGGGCGTTTCCTTCTCCCCAAGTACCTGAATTACCGTAGGACCTGTCATAGAGGATCAGCGAGAATACTAGAGGTAACACATATGAGTACCGAGAGTAGATGGGTCTCCTAGATCAAATGGCCGGTTTATATCTATCCCAACATGCCACTCATCTCTCCAGTATTGCTGAGCCTTGAGTTCCTCCACCACTGTCAAGTGCTTCGAAGCATAATTAGCGACGGTCCTCCGACTGGTATCTGGCGTGTGTACGCTTTCGGAAGACAAGTCTTCCGATGGTTGATTCCACTCGTCTTTGTCCCTGTCGTCACTATCTAGGGAGTCTAAATCATCCCACGGAGAAAGTGAGGTGTCGCTGTCGGTACTTCTGCTCTCCCACCCTTCGACTGTGCTCCCTGCAGGAAGACCATACACGCCTTCCCAATGCTGGCCTTCGAATGGTTCCTCCGCTAGGATGTCTTTCCACGTCATAGGAGGCTCCTTCTTGGACGAGTGTCTATCGTCATATGTGTCCGCAAAAGCCAACGTAGAACGACTGGGGGTCGCAGACAAAAGGAGCTATAACAGATACAGATTTGCGTGGAAGAATGAGTGACCCAAATGGACTTACAAGCAGTTGTAGGTGGTCAGGAAGGTGAGAGGACTGGATAAGACGTTAACAAAGTTGCGTGCAGCTACTAAATTTGAGGTAGTCACTTTGATCTCTTCGTCGATGTCGATTAGATCTTTTGCATGCTCTTTAACCCTAGTATAGGCTGTCTCGAGGGAACTTGCCAGGGTATCTTGGTTATTAATTTGGGCTTTTTGGACGCGCCTATGATTTTGCAACGTCAAAAATCCTGCACAGAAGATGTAGACGAAGTTGGCACTACCCTCTGAACCGCTTATCCATTGTAGTCATGTCCGTACTAGCACCACCCTTGACAGCATGCTCCAAATTCTTCGAGGTAAAATCAACCGCAATACGAAAGTTCTCTGGGTCGTTATCTGGGGACAGGTGAGTGATCTGGGTGACAAGGCTTTGGCAAAGGGGAAGGAGTCGAGCAGCGTGCCGTGTCACCGGACGAGAGACTCTGGAACTTGGACGCGACAAACGTGATTGCGGCCTTAGCGAAGCGCTAGACACCGGTCTCGGTGTAGATAAACTCGATGAGGGTCTACCATAAGACGAACTTGACGAGGGCCGCTGTGCCCGTGAGTGAGGACGTGGTAACCCGCTAACATGACCGGACGTCGGCGTGCTCATCCTTCAAGCTGAGATCGTGTGGTCGCACAATCGACGATGCACCGAGATCGCTTCGTGAATGAGTACAGACCTCTGACTCGGGTCCTGACAATATCATTTCACCCTGGGTTCAAGAGTCAGAGCGCGTATGCAATAAGATCACGTGCACGGCGATCCTTTACATAGGAGGATCCCGAATTCTGAACTTGCTCGGCGACCGGGTGACCGCTCCAAATGCCTCTTTTCGCTCATGCAGCGCACGGAGCCCGTTTAGCAGCACGCCGTGCTCAAGGGGCGCGATTTACCACCTCCTGGAGAACGTACGCAACGTCGACGCGAAACAGCATTCCACGCACGGTCGCGGTAAAAAAGGCGTCTGTCGTAACCAAGGCATCCGCGAGCACTGCGGCCAAAGACGCGAATAACTCCAAGGAAGTTGACCCTTTGCAAGGCGCAGCGGATGTACCTGAAATATACGAGCTCGATCCTGAGGGACTTCCGGAGGCCGTGGCTTCAGCTCCTACCGCGTCCTTCGCGACGCCTCAGTCAGCGTTCGTCGGCGAGCTACTACCAGGAAGTGATCATGTCGCGACAGACTGGTCACGGAGCTACTACGGCTTGTCTAGTCAAGCATTCTCTAAAGAAATTGCAGACGTTTTACTCGCGCCGATCGATGAGAGGGACATCGAAATAAAACCTGGTGTGTCGTCATGTCTACTGTGCCACTCAACGAGAAATCAAGATCTGCGTTTCCAGATGGCTTGATTTATCTTCCGGAGATTAAATACCGTCGTATTCTAAACAGAGCGTTTGGTCCTGGAGGTTGGGGATTAGCTCCCAGAACCGAAACCAACGTTGGTCCAAGAGTCGTCAGCAGGGAATATGCTCTTGTTTGCATGGGAAGGTGATTGCCGAATTTCCCCCCATGTTCAGCTACCTGATATCCCCGAGTGCAGGTTGGTAGCGATAGCCAGAGGTGAACAAGAGTATTTTGACCCCTCTGGCATACCCACCGCTACAGAAGCGTGCAAAAGCAATGCACTCATGCGCTGTTGTAAAGATCTCGGTGTGGCTAGCGAGTTGTGGTGCGTTACGAGTTCGGCGAATCTGTTGTTAACGTATTTCTGACTCTATTGTTGAAGGGACCCTCGTTTCGTACGCGAGTTCAAGGAGAAGCACTGCGTAGAAGTATGGGGGGAGCATATCACGACTAAGAAAAAGTAAGTACACCCGTGATATCTGCTTTCTCTCTATTCACTCCACCGAATAGGAAAAGGCTCTGGAGGCGAAAGGACCAACCGAAGTTAGACTATCCGTATAGAGAGTAGACGACATGGACTCCGTTCCTCGGTAAGGAGAATTGTGTATTCTCACTTTTTTCTCTCTACTCTCACTCAGTCGTAAACATAAGCTACTCACCTTCTCAAATACATAGTCCCATCCCTGCTTTCGAACGCTCGCAAGTTATTCCGCTGTTGTTCTTTCATCTTGTCTTTAGCAAAGTTCACTACTAGGTCAAAACCCCGAGTGTCATCGGTGATCATTTCTTCGGGAGCATGCAGTCACGTCCGAGATTCACTTGCGTGACTCCGAGAAAATGGTGTATCAATCTGATCCCTACGATATTCACAAGTACTCGGGGTGATGAATTCCACTTCTACGCACGACCATATTGCAGTAATGCCCGATGAAGTCCAACTGTACATAAATAAAACAGCGTTTCATATTCTATCATCGTCACCCTCAGTGAATTCCCCCATTCCACTCTTGCCGACCTTCCCGACACTGCAAATGGTAACATTGGCTTCCTACTCAGATGCCTACGCAATTTCGCCGCCTTCGTAGAGTTCATTAGAGGGTTGGAGAAATCATATGGTGGTTTTTCACATTTCCAACCACCCCTGCGTTAGATCATGACAACGGAGGGTAAATGAAAGGGAACTCGCCCACACAACGCCTAGGAAGGCTTTCCTGTAAGAATCAAGCAAGAATGGGCGAGTAACCGTTGTTAGCGAGCGAGACATCATCACCAATGAGCGCGGGTGGAATAGGCACATGCGGCGTCTGACATTGTGGGGAATGCACAGACGAATGCATGATGTCAGTGGAGTAGCTTGGGATAGATCCTCGTCGCTACGGCGGTTAGGCTCCCTAAGGCTAAGGGGGTGTGACACGACATCATGCTCTACAACATACCCAGAAGGATCTGAACAATATCCGGGCGTGGAGTGGAGGCCTGACGCGATAGGTCCCTTTGTAGATTTTTTGGGCTGTAGGTTGTTTGTTCTGCGTGCGAGATAGCATGTCAATCAAATCAGTCGTTTTGTCAGGGCAGAAACACATGAGAAAATCAGTGAGGCAGCATTTGTTGGATCTCCTTCGACTCCTCGCCTCGTGTCTCATACGCGATAGCAAACGGGCAAGATAATTTTCTAAGTTAAGGGAAAGCTAAATGGAGCTTTCCGCAACCGATGTCGTACAGCACCCGTGTTACCAGGTTGAACACTGGTCCTGGCAACCCCACGATTAGGTTTGGGAAGGAACATGTTTCCATAATTTCAACAGTGGCGTAGGCACGCGACGAGCCATCGACGAGTAGAGCGGGGGCCTTCTTAAGGCTGAGCAGTGAGGTATAATGACTGAATAAACGCCGTGCTATCATGGCATTCATCCTCAAAGACCTGCTCGACAAACGCGATGGCATCCTCGAGATGATTTGAAGAGTCAGCAAGTTTAATTACAGTCATTCTTGAAGTAGTACAAAGCCTTCATTATTAACCTGTCCTGGAGTGCGGTCACTCCTGAAGATAGTTGCCCAGTGAGTGCAAATCTATTAGTCGAACGGGAAAAAGAAACCCATCTGCAGGGGTAGTAGAATTGGTTAGGGGTTAACTTGAAGATGGGATATAATTGGATCATGTAGGCACTCTTGGCTTCAAGTTGTTCCCCTGCGGCTGAGAGGAAATCGTTGACTTGCACTCTGAACTCTCCCTATACGTAGCTTCCTGGGATTGAGAGACACCTTGTTCAACCCTTGGCAGGTGCGAAGAGTCAGTAAATGGGAAATTAGTCAGAATTGATCAAAAACCAGTCCTGACCAAATTGCCTGCTTCCTGACACGGAATGGGCGAAGAACAATAGGACAATTTTTGGGGTCGGTCGCACGCCAGTTGAACAACGTGCCACCGAGCGTGAGAAAGTACAGTACGCTGCGGTCCATATTTTGCCTGTGTTAGAAGCGACGAATACACGGATGGTCAGTGGGCGGTGCTGAAAGTGATAGCCTGGAAGTGAACGGAAAGGCAGTCTTAGTAATACCCATGAATCCATTGCAAATGGAGCAGCGTGCCACGACATGCGGCCAAGATCTTAAAAAGTGATACCGGTAATGTGTAAGACCTCCCAAGGGTTTCGATACCAGTGTAGCATCACTGGGACCTTCGTTTGGAAGTAATTTAGTGTCTAACACCTTTTTGCGCTAGGACGCTTGTCGACTAATGAGAGGCTCGCCCGACCTCAAAAGAGATGGCGGCCCTGGAGAGAACTGGAGTTACTACGGGGACCTGGGCGAACCACAATACCATATTAGGAAATCTGGCTATATATCTAATAGCAGCCGCGAGTTCATGAAAGATGCGAGTCAAGCCGCCGCCCATCACGGCATCTCGTGAATTGGTCAATGTAACCTCAGCAACATTATAGTGGAAAGTATGAAGCCCCGTGACGGTGACCATAATTTATCCGATCTGTTGCGCCCACCACCGCGTCGAAGTCTACGCAGTCGCCATGCCCCGTCGGAAGCAGTCATCCTAGCACAGCCTAACAGCTCCCATCACTCCATATTACACTTAGGGGACTTTTCAAAAAAATCAGCTCCAGTCAGCACAGCTAAATCCCCACATAGATATATATGCGCTGCTTTCTTTCCTAACATCCCGCAGCAGTCCCATGCCTACCGCCTTCGCTCACGAGTTTAACACCCCCGTCTACAAGGGTAAGGTATCCTTCAACACAGGCCTCTTCATCAACGGCCAGTTCGTCGATGGGTCAGATGGAACTACCATCGAGTGTGTAACGCATTTGCTTTCATCGTTTCGGAATCTTTCTCATCACCATGTGTGATTCTACAGCGTCGTGAACCCGAGTACGTCCCGTCCAGATGTCGTGGAGATTCAATACACTCACTCAGATCCATCTTCCCTGGCGTGGTCAATCCTTGCCGTCTTCATTCTTTGACCAGCCAACGGAAAAGTGATCACCTCTATTTCTGAAGGAACCCCAAAAGACGTCGATCTCGCAGTCGACGTTGCTGAGAAAGCCTTCGAGACTACGTGGGGTCTCAACTGCCCTGGAAACAAGAGAGGACTTCTTCTTAATAAGCTCGCTTCGTTGTTGGAAGAACACACTGATGAGCTTGCGGCCCTTGAGGCTCTGGATAATGGTATGTGCATCTTGTCATGCCCGTAAACCGTGGCCTCCGTTCATGACATCACCTTCCAATGTAGGTAAGGCCTTCAACGTTGCGCGTAACGGAGACATCCCTGCTGCGATCGCCTGCATTCGCTACTTTGCCGGTTGGGCTGATAAGATATCTGGTCGAGTGATCGAGGTACTATTTTCATCATTCGGCACGCGACCCAATGTTTCTGAAACGTCTTCCAGACAACTGAGGAAAAATTTACCTACACTCGTCATGAGCCCATCGGAGTCGTTGTACGTGGCGTACAATCTAGTTCTGTTTTCTTCTAAGCTTTTGTACAGGGCCAAATTATCCCCTGGAACTTCCCTCGTGCGTTGAAGCGTTTGACTATATGTGTTTGTCAAGAATTTACTTTAGCTCAGTCGTCATGTTTGCCTGGAAGATCGCACCTGCCCTTGCGACGGGAAACACGGTGGTCCTGAAGCCTTCTGAATTGACACCATTGACGGCGATACGGGTGTGTCACCTTGCGAAAGAGGCGGGCTTCCCACCCGGTGTTTTGAACGTCGTCACTGGATACGGCAACACCGTCGGCAGTGCCATCTCGTCCCATATGCGGATACGCAAGATCGCATTCACAGGAAGTACCCTCGTTGGACGCAAAATCATGGAGGCTGCTGCCAAGAGCAATTTGAAAAATGTTACACTCGAGCTAGGTGGGAAGAGTCCGAATATAATCTTCAACGACGCAGACCTTGAACAGGCTGTCAACTGGGCTATGTTTGGCGTTTTGTAGGTTCCTTTGATTTCTTCTCTTGGCTTCATGGATTCTGATTTCTTGTAAACAGTTTCAACCAGGGTCAGTGCTGCATTGCGGGCTCGCGTATATTCCTGCAAGAAGGAATCTACGACGAATTCTTGAAACGTTTCACGGAGAAATCACAGTCAATTAAACTTGGAGACCCCTTTGCTCCTGGCACCTACCAGGGGCCGCAGGTCTCTAAGATCCATTACGACGTAAGATCTCATCCATATATCTTTCGGTTTATCTGCGCCCTGATACGATGCACGTTATGTAGCGCATTATGGGTTATATCGACTCTGGGAAGAAGGAAGGTGCCAAGGTCCACATTGGCGGCGAACGTCACGGTAACGATGGCTACTTTATCCAGCCGACTATTTTCCTCGATACCCATCCGGACATGCGTATCGTGAAGGAGGAAATCTTCGGACCCGTCAGTGTCGTGATCAAGTTCAGGGACGGAGAAGATGTCGTGCGTCAGGCAAATGATACTGTGTACGGTCTTGCTGCGGCAGTGTTCACCAAGGACGTGAATCGCGCGATCACGACGGCACATAAGCTCAAGGCAGGGACGGTCTGGGTGAATTGCTACTCCGTGTCAGACCCGAATGTTCCTTTCGGCGGTTATAAGCAGAGTGGGATTGGGCGGGAGATGGGAGAATATGCACTGGCTAAGTATGTTTTCCTCTCCTCACATCGGACACTCGCTTGATGATAACTTGCGGCAGCTACACCGAAATCAAGGCCGTCAACGTGAATCTTGGGTTGAAGATGATGTGAACTTCGCTCCTTGTATGCGAGAAGTTTGAGCACCATTTCTTGGGTTCTAGAAAGCGCTTCTCAACAGTAAATTCGGACCCTGTCGAAAGTATTTGTATGATTATGTTGTACTATCAGCTGTCTGGTGAGCCTGCTTTGTGGAATGACATGCATTTCCAAAGGCGGTACGAGCTGACTGTAGCATATCAATGCATACCAATTCTTTCCGTATATGTATGTAAATCAAGTTCCCTTGCTCAACCGCCTTCCGACGAGGAGGGATTTTACCTCGCATCCGCCTATATCAACTGCGAGGGGTTGGATCACTTCAGCTAAGGCAAGTTTCGAATGGATGTGATGTCTGTCATATCACAACCTACTTCTCCCACCGCGCTATGGGGGCGTACATACGTGTTGACGAACCTGCTGATGGACTTAAGCCGGTGAGACCAGGATGTGCTCTTACCGTTGCGCGAGGTCTTGTTTTCCGGGCAGAATTCAACGAGGAAGTGAAGTGTGAGCATATCGACGAATAACAAGGATATGGGAAGGTCCACAGATTTTCCGGGACTGAGTGGGCGTTGATACATGCAATGGATACTTCTCCAGGATGGGCCAATGCATCACCACGCCTTCCTTCGACACATTTCTATTAACCCTCGCCCCATGCACGACCTCGTGCAGACGAAAATGCCAGAAGTTGTGGAAACGAGTAATCGGGCGCTGAACATTGCTGGAATGAGGGTGCTGCACTGCCGGAGACCGCCAGGTCTTCGTTGATATCTTGATGGTGAAGAATACGATGTGAGTTTGATCGTGTGAACAGATCCATATCGACATCTTGAGTAGCGTGCAGAATCATATAACGGCGGGAGCCGTGAGTAAGTCTACGAAGTGTCGTTCCTTTGAATCCTTTCCCCTCTAAACTCCAGGGCGAGGTGTGATGGTGGGTGCGTACCAGCAGTCAGAGAGGCTGAGGCGATTCTACTGACGACCCGTTGTGGTGGTTGAGTTGCGAAACAGAACGAGACTGTATATCAGAGTAATGTAAAAGCAATCGCCTTTGGGGACGAAGGTCAAGTTCTAGGAGGATATGACAATGGTGATATTCGTCGGTGGAAGATTGAAGACGGACAGCAGCAGGCTCAAACAATGCCATGGTAAACATCGCGACCCACCACTCGCGAGGTTGACACATTCAAAATAACAAGATAAAAGATAACACCTCAAATGCTTCATGACCACCGTTCACCTCCCCCCACAGCCTCACTGCCAAGCTGATTAGATATAGATAGCAGCAATGACAACCAAGCGGCCAGCAGAGCACGCAGCCACCCGTCGGATACTTGAACTGCCCGGCATCAGGGAACCAGCAATTGGTCAGGACTGGTCACGAACTGGTTTGTGACTGGTTCTAACTAACATCCTGTTTACTGATGGGCTCCAAGGTGCAGTGGAATGTGAAACTCTTCACTGCCTCAGTCGGATATGACGCAGGTGTGCTAACTTGATACGTTCACCTTTCACATCTCTACAGCCTCCCGCAGGCGGTATACTCTGTTTGGACGCAATTATTTCTGTCGTCTGCGGAAAGGTTTGTCTCGCTTGCTTGGCTCTACAGCTCAAGTTTCCGTTTGGATATCATATCATAGTTTTAAATATAACGGATTTCGTACAATAGTTCACTAGAGGACGGAGAGGTACTAACTCCTCCGGTCAGGTGAGTGTTTTGTTGCGGGTGGTAACTACGGTGACGGGCTTTTGCTAGTTTTGAAGAAATACACTAGGGTGCCCGTCTCCCAGACGTTGGTACGCTCAGACGTCAAGTTAACTCGACAGCAACCACGTATGACTTGATATAGGGACTCCTCCGGTGTGGCGCTAAGTTGATCTTCGGTTAGAGACAGTCCCTTCTTCCCAGCCACCTGTGTGCTGGATAAGGTCAAAGCGTACGGTGGTTGGTTAAAAGGGAAAACTAATTAATCACGCTGATTGCGCGGGTTGTATGGGACTGCAGGTATTTAAGTCATTGCAAAGACTGCCAAAGTAGCGACTCCCCCGCGTCCCTCAGCACTCATAGGACGACATGAATCTGCCATCTACACTCGCTCTCCTCTACAATGCATTTCGTGACCACGTTCGCTCTTCCTTCATTGCCGACATAACTGTTGGTCTGGCCACCGTATGGGCGTTACGTACGGTATTCCAGGCCACTGGAAAGAAATCCAGAACGACGCAACTAAGAGGACCAAAGAGTAACAATTTGCTTTTCGGAGTGAGCAAAGAGCTCTTCGAGTCGACTGATATGGGGGGGATGTTCGAGGCATGGTCCAAGGAGTACGGCGTGGCATATGAAATTCCTATGATATACGGGGAAAAGAGGATTGCACTCTGTGACCCTAGAGCCGTGGCACATCTCTTCTCTAAAGATACATGGGCGTACTTTGGCATGAAAGGCATGAAAGAGGCCGTTGCACGGAGGGTGCGTCGGATTCCAGCGTACTTCCATACCTCTCTCACCACGGGATCCTTAGATTGGCAAAGGGTTATTGTATGGAGAAGGCGAGTCGCACCGAAGGTATTGCTCTCCCTGGTTTGATGCTGCGTCATGCACCAATCCCGGATAACTGTGTTTTCAGGCAGCGAAGAACCATGGGACCTTCATTCAATTCTACTGCCATTCGAAAGTTAACCCCAGCTGTCCACAAAGCTATTGACAAGGTGAGTAAATGCAGATTCTCTTATTTTAACCAGATTTTCAGCATCTTCTCCGATAGATGAAGGCAGCCTGGGAAGCAAGCATCGAAGCTAGTGGCGGCGACAGTGTCGTCCTTGATGTTCAGAAATGGTACGTCATATATATGGTATACTCGAAATCATTTCAGGTGTCTTGATTCTCTTACA
Organism: Pisolithus sp. B1; assembly: GCA_024663435.1. Taxonomy (NCBI): domain Eukaryota; kingdom Fungi; phylum Basidiomycota; class Agaricomycetes; order Boletales; family Pisolithaceae; genus Pisolithus; species Pisolithus sp. B1. The sequence continues at coordinate 26,527 of JANFAA010000046.1, forward strand.
GGATGAACTACGTGTCGTACGTGCGTTCTGTATACCATTCTGGTGGATTTTTAATGTTCTTCAGCCTCGATTCTTTTGGGATTGCTGGTTTGTCCTACGACTTTAACTCTCTTAATGGGAAACCAAACCCCATGATTTCGGTCCTCGACTCTTTCGCGGAGGGAGTGCCTCAGAGCGCTTTTAGTATAGCTGTGGCCGTGCTTATCCTCTTTTTCCCTATTGCCATGCACATACCAACCCATCGGAACCAAATGTTTGACCGGCTCCACAGGCAAATGACGGAGCTTTGTGACGCGTTGATCGACAATGCTAATGCCAACAGGGACGCGGGTGAACATGTTTCCACAATCAATTTGCTGCGTACGCTACCTCAGTCGTGTGTTCGTGTCCCCCTGACTAATGCATCAATCAGTGAGGGCAGAGGATGAAGATTCTGGCCAACGTATCAGTCGAGAGGAAGTCTTATCGCAGGTGAGATAATTGTGATTTGTTCTGACATTGTTAAGTCACTCAAGCTACTCCTCAACAGCTGCGCACGATGCTTATCGCGTCCTATGAAACCACATCGAGTACGCATCGCAACAGTCGTTCTAAATTTCTGTGCTATAACGAGGTGATTGCCATTAGTGACCATGACATGGGCATTACTCGAACTTGCACGGCACCCGAACATTCAAACTAAGCTTCGTGAAGAGCTTTTGTCTTTCGGGGGAGAACCCTCCTACGATCAGCTCACCAATGATCTCCCTTACCTCGATGCGGTTGTGCAGGAGATTCTTCGCCTTCACCCGTCTGTTCCAGAGTTGCTACGTGAAGTACGTAGATACGTGAAAATTCGTTTGCTTTTGTTGTACCTGACATCATTTCTTTCTTGTATAGGCAGCTGAAGACAACGTCATTCCTCTGTCAGAACCTGTACAGACGAAGTCCGGTGAATTCGTCGACAGCATAGTTGTCGAACGCGGGACGATATTTACTTTACCTGTTTCCTGCATAAACCGCTCTGAGGCAATCTGGGGTCCGGACGCTAAAGTGTTTAGGCCTGAGCGGTGGCTGGAACCAGATGGTATAACGAAGAAAGCTCAGGAGGTGAAGGGACACCGGCACTTGCTCTCTTTTGGTGATGGTCCGAGGACCTGCATTGGGAAAACGTTTGCTCTTGCTGTCATCAAGGTATGTGTTTATTTCATCTTGCGAAGTGCAGTGCTCACTGAGGGAAAATCGATTTTGCAGACGGAACTCTCGATGGCAATCAAGAACTTTGTTCTCGAGATGAAGGACGGACCGGACACGAAAGTCGAGTTGAGCAGGGGGATTACATTGAGGCCCAAGATCGTAGGAGAAGAGGGCATCAAGGTACCGCTGAGGATTAGGCGTTACAGAGGCTGAAAACCTACCTCAGCTCAGCCCTACAAGTTGTTTCAATCGTGAAAATGTACTTCTATGATATTTGTTTGCTAGAACTTTCAGAGGCCCTCTCTAGAGTCCATTCAGTACAAAGTGATTTGCTGATCGCAGCGGCCCTGAATGGATTCTGACAAAATTTAAAGAAGTCAAATAGCAGTCCCTTCTTCTAGCAGCACGCTTTGACGGCAGAGCGTTCATCGAATGGAAGGGATTTTGCACACTGCACAGTGCAAGGGTGTTCGAATACTTACATTACTCCGATACTGAGCTTCAACACCTCAAAAGAACCCGAGCCCGATGTCTTTGCTAGTGATTGTGAAGTATTACTTATCCTAGCGGCTCCTGATCTCAACTTCGACGGGGTCTCAAAACGTTATCTGACTTGCGACCAGCAGTACTTGAAGACGGAAACACATATGCCGGTATATGTTTGCAGTTGAATGTTGGTGGCTTACTTCGTATGCAGAACACGCATAGGCTAATGCGATGAACAACAAGGAACATTAATCATCAGACAACATGAACACTAAAGGTTAATCATGCATCACCTGCATAAACCCACTCGTACAACAACCTCAATTCCCCCGTGACCACGTGTAACGGCGCTTAGACTCCACGAGCCTCGAGACGCGAACGGACGACTTTCTGGAATTGTGGTACATGGGAAGCATGCCCTTATAACGGGTGCTAAAAATTTCGCTCACAAGGGTGCCAGTTCGTCCCGTTGCTCGAACTCGCACGGAATCTAAATATTCGAACTAATTCGAAACTTCGTGAAAAAATTTTATATTTCGGAGGAGAACCCTCGTACGACTAACTCACCAGTAGTCTCCCCTACCCTGGATGCCATAGTGTGAGACACTCCGCCTCACCCAGCTGCCAGAACTTGTTTTTTGTTTACCCTTAGCTTGATTTCTTTATTGTATGGGCAGGTAAAGACGACTTTATTCCTCTGTCAGAACCTGTGTGGACAGAGTTCGGCGAACTAACTTACAGCATAACTGTCGAACGTGAGACGGTGATTGTTACACCTATTTCCTGCGTAAGCCGCTCTGAAGCGATGTGGGATCTAAATGCCAAAATGTTTGGGACCTGGACGATGGTTAGAAGCGGACGGCATGACGGAGAAAGTCCGAGAGGTGAAGAGACACCGACGACAGCTCACGTTCGGCGGTGATCCAAGGACTTATCTTGTAGAAGTTGTTTTTTATTGCTGTAATTAAGGTATATCATAATTCGTCTTGCGATGTGTAGTGTTTTCCGGGAGAAATTGAATTTCACAGACGGTGCTTTCGGTCGTGGTTAATAATTGTGTTCGATGAGGGACCGGCTGGCCACCAACGTCGAGATAAGCAGATTGAGTTGAGGCTCAAGGTTGCAGGAGAAGATGGCGTAAGGTACCATTGAGGGTTAACGTTTTGTAATTCATGTAGTCCCAGCACTTATGAGAGCTTGTTGGTTGACGTCCGCGTAGATACATGCAGGTGCAATGTCAGTAGAGCTTGGCAGGCCCCTCCCAAACATCGCCGCCCGCGTGCAGCCCCCAGTGCGAGCGAGTGGTGGTATCTGGTCTATTGCCGTGGCGCAGGATGGGCAGTGGATCGTGTCTGGAGACGACAGAAAGAAGGCGCCCCTCTGGAATGCGGCTACTCACGAAAAAGTGCTTGACACTGAACACGAGCACGCCGTATCTGCTGTCGACGTCTCGAGCGACGGTACTAACTTTGTCGCTGCGAGGCACGCTCATTACGCCGACAACGTCCGGATGATCGACATCCCTTCCGGTACCGAATTGCTTCCTCCCCTCTCACATCCTTGGCCTCATGGTGTCAAGTTCTCGCCGGACGGCAGTTACTTTACTACCGCCTCGTATAATTCCGGTGTCCGCGTTTGCAGGACCCACGATGGCAACGTCTTGTTCGATTCAGGTAGTCAGGGTTCGACCGTGTCATCATCATACGTGGTCACTCCGTTGGCCTGGTCATCCGATGGCCAGCGACTGTTCGTAGCGAGCAAAGGCAAAATCACCTGCTTCGACGTTCCTGACTTTTCGTCTTCAGAATGGTCGATTCATGACACTTGGTCTAATGCATCTATAGCATCCAACGGCAGATCCATTGCATGCTCCGCACGCAAATCAGTTTCGCTATGGGATTGCATGTCCCACAAACAGATCGGTAGCATCATCACACACACCGCGGGCATCAACTGCATTGCTCTCTCACCAAGCGGGAGGTATCTCGCATGCGGGGTTCGCGGGAATATCACAATTCACAACCTCAAAGATGTCCTTCCCTTGCAGTATTTCGGCAATGGTGTAAGTGAGCGTCCTCATCACGTCACGAAATACGTTAATCCGTCAGCAACTCCATATTGCTCAGCTTCCGCTCGTACAAGTGAGTGGCGGGGCGCTCGTATCATGGTCACAGGGCGATGTGACAAATACCGAAAGGCTGCTGTCGGGGGAGATTACGGGCACTTCAAGTCCTAGCCACTACCTACTAGCCAACCGTGCTCTTATACGGGCGCGTCTGGAACATGTGGCGCCTGTGATGGAGGACGCAAAAGAGGTGTGTCTGCCTTCTCACTACCCCCCGTACACATGTTCACTTGCAAGCATCTCAAGTCCCTCCGGCTTCAGCCATCGCCTATCGGGTATATCGCGATGGCGGTCGTCCTACTTGTTCAGGGCGATCGAGAGGGTGCACTACGCATATTCGACCTTGCCTTTCATGATTGTGATCTGGGTGACGCCAGATTTCTCTTATTACTAAAGGTGCATGAGGTAATTTACATCGTTTCCACCATTCATCCACGCTTTTCTCGGTCAATTCTCGTGTTTGAATCCGGAAATCAAGTAGACGCGATAACACGCGTAGAACTCCTTGCTACGAGAGCAAAGGATGACAACGATGACGATGCCACCTACCTTTACACCCAGGCACGGTGCTTCGCGTGGTGCAGACTTGTAACTATCGCGGCTGGTACATTCTGCAGGTTCTTGCAGTCATGTATATGAAGATGGGAGATTACGGACGTGCCATACCATTGATCGAACACGCGAAGAACTTAGGCCCAAATGTCAAACGATGTCTTCCCCTAATGACGATCTCCCTCGTAGGTCTTCTGCCGTCGCTGTTTATTAATCTAACCCTCTATGGAGATATATGGGTGGAGTTTCAACAGACCGGAGATTGTTGCTCGGCAACGTCTATGTGAAACCCTCTATGCTGAAGGACGTACAACCGAGGCCGTGGACATTCTCCTTACATCAAATGCGAAGACCCAGGGGAGCAAGGCGACTGTGGGCTGGGTTGCAGGTATGTCTTGTAGCCGCTATTCTGGCTTACGTGTACATTAGTGTCTGCTGTCAGATTTCGCCAAAAAATGTGCTGCGACACTGGAGCGCATTGGCGACGAAGCCATGAGCTCTGCAAAACATGATGACGCAATTACGCAGTACTCTACTGCGTTGTCCGTCAGTCCTCCAAGTCCCGCAGGTCTGTTTACTATGCGGAGTAGAGCTCGAGCGGCAAAAGAGTTATGGGAGGATGCTCTATAGGATGCGAACGAGGTATTAAAGATGTCTTTCTTGTATGAGTCAGTTTCCTACAGCTGTTACATAGGCAGTGAAAGCGGACTCCCCTATCCCTTGGGATTATGAGGCCAAGCACGTGGCGCTTCACGGAGCGAAACGGTATGGTGAAGCGATTGATGCTTCCCAGTCTATACTGTGCGCGATCGAACAGTCGCACGACTCTGAAATGAGGCGTACATGCCTCCACTGTGAATTCAATATGCACAATTGACGGTTTCGCAGAACTGCGTAAGAACTACGTTTCTCCACCCCAGACGACCGTGGCCATCGATCCTCAAAAGTCATCCCCTCGTCGTCATCGATGTCACCACTGGTTGCCTTTGCGACGGTCCGGAGCGAATGCGTATCTTCGAGGCTGATCCGTCGTTCGAAGAGCTTGTTTCATCCATGACAACAAAACTGGACGATAAGCGGATCCAAGAAGTCGCTGAAAGATATTTTGGATATGTCATGTTCTCTCATGCGTGGTAAGGGAACGAGCCGTCATTCCAGGAGGTCAGTGTAGTCAAATCAGTGTGGTACCTTCCGGACACACCCTTGAATGAGAAGTTGCGCAATTTCTGCAAGGAAACACGCAGACTTGGTCACAATTGGGCATGGTCAGATACATGTTGTATCGACAAAGCCACGAGCTCTATCCTTAATCGATCCCTTACGTCTATGTACAAGTGGTACGCAGATTCGGCAGCCACTCTCGTACTCCTGGCCGGCGTAGCACATCCATCCAAGCCCGGAGATCTTACGAGTAGTGTTTGGATGACACGAGCATGGACATTACAAGAGCTGCTCGCACCGAAAGTCGTCTTCTTCTACGACTCCGAGTGGAAACCATACTTCGACGATACTGGCTGGAACCACAAGGAATCTCCGGAGATCATGGAAGAGCAAGCCGACGCTACCATGATTCACCACGGAACTATCGCTGCGTTCTCTCCGGATGATCTCACGATACGAGAGAAGCTTCGTCTCGCTTCAATGCGCAATGCGAGATACGTGGAGGACGTCGCCTACTCTCTGATCGGTATATTCAAGTCCGATATCAGGCCTCACTACGGTGAAGGAGCCGACGCTCTTGGCCATCTCCTGGAGGAGATTGTGACCCGGGATCAGATGAGGTTGCGTCATCACATGTTGTCGCCACCACGACTCGGGTTGACGACTATGTGCGAGCACTACAGATGATCGCTCGCTTAGGACAGCCATTCAATGCGTTGCTTTTCGTACAGCAGTCGAATGGAGGATACAAGAGGGTCGCAGCAGAGAATGAGATTGTAGTCGCGGGACTTGGAACTGATATCACTCCCAAGATTATTCAAGCAAAGGTCTTGGAAATCCTTTAGCGTGTGTGCGGTGTTTGGACTCAGCTGGCAGTTTTCACAGTTGTTCTGTTTGTTGTCCTTTCCCACTTGTTTTTCTTTTCGTCCAGTTTTCAATGTTTTTCTTGTTACGTAGAGAGGGGCACGGAGCCCTCAAGAGCACCCGTTGTAATACTACCTACTTAGTACCCGATAATGAGGTGGAGAGATATTCGTGCACATGTGCTATGGACGATCACGGGGGTGAGAAATGGTACGAACTGGTGCGCTGGTTTTCACTTGATCCTGGTGCGCCTCTCAGTCGCTCCTTCAGGAGACTCGTCCGCTGGAAAATTGGAGGCGACAATGGTGATCGAGTCACGATTTTGGGATACAGACTTGACTCTCCTCCCGACATTGACGTGATTGCCTTCTCTATCGATAACTTTTGCCATCCTGTGCTGCAGGACCGCTATCCAGATTCCGACACTGCAGCTGAGCCACCTTCGGCGGATGACCAGGTGAAGCACTAAATTAGCACTTTGTATACATTTCTGATCGACGTTGCCGAAGTCTCCACTACTAACCTTGGCAAACACCACCGATGAAAGGGCTGACTCCTATCCTTCATAACCCTCCAAATCTGGCTTTGTACCATGCATGAGATCGCCTATGAGCCGGTGTAGTAATGTCACTGCTGATGCCATTAGCTTCCGCTTTACATAAGATAGTCAGCAGTGCCATGCCGATCTCTTGACCACGGAAAGGCCCCCCTTTCGTTTATTCGGAGCGGGTTCGCGGCCACTACTGAAACAGCAGATGCCAGAGACCAGAGAGAGAGAGAATTTCTATATTTATATACCGAAACAAGTAGACTGCTACTAAGACGCGGTGCCTATGGGCTAGTAGAGTGGTTTGTAACGTATGTACTACCTAATGGTAATTGGAGGGAAAAGGAAAGCGAATAGTTTACGGCTCACTTGTGAGGTAAGCAGGGACAACGACTGGGTGTAATCTTATAAGTATCGTACGGATGATATGATTCAGAAACAAAGTAGAGGATACAACGATGGCATTACTCTGATGCCCGGGGATGGTTGCTAGTCGGTGTGGCTGGGATCGACGGCAGAGACCGTAGTTTACCTACTGTAAGTTGAAAACCTTCGCGAGCTTTGTGGTACATAGTAGGAAATTATTAAGCCTGTCCCCGAAGCGACCCTGAACATTCATTCAGAGGTGGATAAATGATCAGCTCGGCTAAGCATTTCGTGATCCCATTCTTGCACCGTCTCTGCTCACCTTATCAGAGGGTAACCCATAGCTCCAGCACCCTGAAAGATGAAGCATGATCAATATCCGATCCCATGTAGCACACCTAGACAATGAAGTGCACGCCTAGTAATCATACTGAAGCCTCTATGGTCTCGAACTCGATACCCAGCGAGTCTAGTATCAAGTAGTACGGCGGCCACCCGCACCGGCGCCAAATATTCCAACCTTTTTCTCAGGGAAAAGATGAAATATGTCAGCAGAATGTCAAAGAAACTTTATCGGTATCGAACTCGGAGAGGGTGGTTGTGAGAGTGATATAATTATTCCCAATGACGCTTTTGCCGCACAAAGCTAGGAGATCGTCTTCGAAAGACATAACGAACAAGGGTCAAAGCGAACTTTAGTGAGGCGGTGAAATGCGCATTGTAGACGTTGCGCTAGGGCTCATCCTCTTCAAATAAGTCGTCCCATACGCCCGGGACTCGGAGCAAGGTCCCCATCCTTTCCATAATGATGTGCACTTTCAAACAGCGGCTAGAATATACCACTTTCAGGAAAGAACTGGAACACTGCGAAAGGAGGGTCAATCTTTGCGTGCAGGAGGTAACGGATTAAAGTTCTTCCCAAACGATCGCGACGTTGAGGGTTTCATTGGAGTTTGCGACCTCCTCATGGCTTACCAAATGCCATCAGAGGTAGATCAGAGAAATATCATCTGATCATATGAGCTAAGGGAGACTGAATGACCAAAGATACGTACCCAGGTCTTTGGTACAGGCAATTCAAAGTCGGAATTCGGTGCACCCACATGGCATATTGCGGAAACTGGAGGGTTTATGAAGGCCTGAAACCAATGGTAGAGTATGATACGACCTTACGCATGTTGATGCACTAAATGCATTTACAGTAAGGGTCTACCACGGATGACACCTGGAAGATCAATAATCATTACCTCAATCATGTTCACCGAAGCGGAACAGAGAAAAGCATTTCGCGTGCGATGTATTTTGGATTCAGGTCAACTGTTCGGGTTAGTGCCCTGAAATTGATATCTCACATATAGACAGTGGCAGCTTGCGAAGTAAGTTCCAGTGTATTTGATGGTCTCGTGACGCAGTCAGGGTACCAAACTTCTGTCAAATAGTCTAGAATAGAAGGGAAGGGCCAACCACCCGGGAGGCATAATGGCGCCAAGTTGGCATTGCCTGACGAAATGTGGACGACGGAACTCCGCATGTATTACGAAAGCATTCAGAGGTGTCACCGGAAGTATGCGATAAGGTAGACTTCGGCGCGCGTGATGGTTAGGTTGCGTTGAGCGAAGTGGCAGCATGCAAGTAGGACTGCCTCAGCAATTTATCAACATACCAAATCGCAACAAACACGTACAGCTGTAAGTATGTATCCAACGCCACTCCCGGTATCTGGCAGTAAATGGGTGACAACCCAAAACGGCGCGTGTGCATGTGCTTTGCATGTGTCCGTCAGGCCATGATTGATCATGCGGTGGCTATGGGAGACTATCCTGGTCAATAGAAGAAGGTTATAATGAAATATAGCGATCAGCGTGGACGTCTGGTATCCAAAGTAGAGCTCGAAGGTACTGAAGTCATCCTCGACCTCCCCGGTCGAAACATTATGGCCCCAAGAGTTCGTCATCATGACGACCCTTGTTGCACATGACTTCGATGCCATCCATCCGAAGACTTTGCGAACAATGAGAGCGGCGTAAAAAGATAGCGAGGGACGAGATTTCAGCTAGCCGTCGAGCGGGATGTAAGGGATTAAACAACGGAAATGTCGGACGTTTGACGGCTGAAAGTGAGGGAAGTAAGTTATCTTATTTCTTTAATGCATCGTATCGTGATAATCTTGCAAAATAATGAAACTACCAGCGCACCCTCTGTAAGACCTCACGACCTCTGAGACCCTCCGCAAAGTGGGTTACGTCCTCACATTTCTATACCACAGCCTCTGTCTGACTGCACCCATGTCATCCCGTTGTTGACGGTATCGGCATTGATGTATTCGGAAACGGTGGCGTACGACCGGGAACCGGAGAAGGTGGCTTTAACTCGTGCCATGCAGACCAGGTTGGACAAGGCATACTTACAACCGGAATTTGGATAACGTGAAAAGACCAAAATCGCTTCACGGGTACACGCGACGAACTTGAGGAGCTCTACCTCGCATGTGCCGCAATCAAACTGCGAGGCGTCGAAGCAATCAAACCGATGCACGCTTCGATGAATGAGATGTTAGTCAGGCATGATACGGCCGTTTGTCGTATCACGTCCTACCCCTCCCATATCACTGGGATGGTGAACACGTTGACAAGCCTGCCAATGAACTCCAGGGGTCCAAACTGGACGTGTTTTATCATTGCATCAAGCTCCGGTGTTGTGGGCGGGATTCGGAGAAGACGTAAGCGTATTGGCAAGTGTGAGGATACGGGGAAGCCCAGAGTTTGGCAGGACTGAGTGCAGGGTAGAGGGCATAGATACATGTGATGGATACTTTTCTGGGAGGGGCCAATACATCTCCACGCCCTCCACACGTTTCTGCCAGCCCTCGCGTTATGTACGATCTCGTGCAGATGAAACGCCGCAACTTATGAGGCGTATATCAGGCGCCGAGATAGGTACGGAAATGAGAATGCTGCACCGCCAAGTCTTCATCGACATTCTAAAAGCGATGTGACATGGATCCTGTAAACAAATCCATATCGATAGCTTGAGGAACGTGCAGAATCATAAAGGAAGCCATAAACAACTCTACAAAGTGTCGTTCCTTTTCCCTCTAAACTCCAGGGAGGTGCGTTAGTGGGCTTGTTAGCGACGATGACGGGTGCGTACCAGTAGTCAGAGAGGTCGAGGCGACTCTATTGACAGTTCGCTGTGGTGGTTAAGATGCGAAACAGATCGAGATTGTATCTCAGAGCAGCGTATGGGCAGTTGCCTTTGTGGACGAAAGTCACGTCGTAGGAGGATATGACAACGGTTACATTCGTCGATGGAAGATTGAAGACGGACAGCAGCAGGGTCAAACCATGAAAGCGAGTAGCAGAATCCTTTCTATCGCCGTTTCGCAAAATGGGCGGTGGATCGTGTCCGGAGATGGCGAAGGGAAGGCGATTGTCTGGAATGCGGCTACTCACAAAAAAGCGCTCCACACAGAACACAATTTACATATCGTAAACGCTGTTGACATTTCGAGCGACTGCACTAAATTTGTCGCTGCCAGTCACTACGCTGCGAGTCACAGCGACGTCCGGTTATTCGGCATCCCGTCCGGTACCCAATTGCCTCCTCCCCTCACTCACAGTCGCGTTGATGGTGTCAAGTTCTCCCCGGACGGCAGTCGCTTTGCTACCGCCTCGGAGTCCAACCGTGTTCGCGTCTACGGCACCCGCAATGATATCTTGTTCGATTCAGGCTTTCAGGGTTCAACCAAGTCATCATCGGTGGTCACTCCGTTGGCCTGGTCATCCGATGGCCAGCAACTGTTCGTAGCGAGCGATGGAAAAATCACCTGTTACAATGTCTCCGACTCTGTGTTTTCAGAATGGCCGATCCATGAAACTCAATCTTCTGTATCTATAGCATCCAACAGCAGATTCATTGCATGTTCCGCAGGCAAATCAGTTTCGTTATGGGATTGCCTGTCCCATAAGCAGATCGGTAGCATCGTCACACACACTGCAGTCATCAACTGCATTGCTCTCTCACCAAGTGGGGAGTATCTAGCATGCGGTGTTGACAAGAATATCACAATTCACAATCTCAGAGATGTCCTTCCCTGGAAGTATTTCGTCACTGGTGTAAGTGAGCATCCTTATTATGCTACGTAACGCTTTCATCCATCGGAAACGCCATGGTGCTCAGCTTCCGCTCGTACAAGTGAATGGCGAAACCTTCAAATCATGGAGACAAGGCGATCCGACGACCACCGAAGCACTGCTGTCTAGGGCGATCACGAGCACTTCAAGCCCTAGTCACTACCTGCTAGCAAACCGCGCCCTTGTACGAGCGCATTTGAACTATGTTGCTCTGGCGATAGAGGACGGCAAGGAGGTGAGTCTGCCTTCTCACCACACCATACGAGTGTTCACTCACAAGCATATTAAGTCCCTCCGGGTTCAACCGTCACCGATTGGGCATATCGCGATCGCAGTTGCCTTACTTGGCCAAGGCGATCGAGAGAGTGCACTATGGGCATTCGACCTTGCGTTCCAAGATTGCGAGTTGGACGACATCAGATTTATCTTACTACTGAAGGTCCGTGAGCCGATCCAGATCGTTCTCGCAATCAATCCATGTTTGTATAGTCGATCCTCGTGTTTGAATCTGGAAATCAAGAAGACGCGATCGCGCGAGCAGAACACCTTGCCACAAGAGCAACCGATGACAATGATGGTGATGCCATCCACCTGTGCAGTCAGGCACGTGCTTCGCGTGGTGTAGACTTGTAACTATCACCGCTGATGCATTCTGCAGGTCCTTGGAGTTATGAACATGAAGAAGGGGGATTACAGACGTGCGATACCACTGATTGAACACGCGGAGAACCTAGCCCCAAAGGACAAACAATGTCCTCCCCTAATGACGATCTCCCTCGTAGGTCTTCTCTTGTTATTCATCTATCGATCTAACCTCCATGGAGATCTTTTGGTGGAGTTTCATTGGACTGGGTATTGTTGCTCGGCAACGTCTATGTGAAAATCTCTACGCTGAAGGACGTACAGCCGAAGCCGTGGAGGTTCTCCTTAATATCATCAGGATATCAGGCGAAGATACCCAGGGGAGCAAGGCGACTGCGAACTGGATCGCAGGTAGGTCTTGTGACTACTAGTCTTGTTGATGCGCACGGTAACATCCTTCATCAGAGTTCGTCCAAAAATGTGTTATGGCGCTTGAGCACGTTGGCGATAAAGCTTTGGATTCTGCAGAGCATGATGATGCCATTACACAGTGCCCTGCTGCGCTGGCCCTCAGCCCACCAAGTCCCGCAGGTCTGTTTATGAAGCAAAGCAGAGCTCGTATGGCAAAAGGGTTATGGGAGGATGCACTACAGGACGCGAACGGGGTATGCGTGGTATCCTTCTTGTATGAGGCAGTTCAGTTCCCTACAATTGCTACATAGGCAGTGAAGGCGGACCCCACTAACCCTTGGTGTTATGAGGCCAAGCACGTGGCGCTTCACGGAGCAAAACGGTATGACGAAGCGATCGATGCTTTCAACTCCATGCTGCATGCGATGGAACGGTCTCATGACCCTGAAATCAAGCGTATGTACCTTCTGTGTGAATCTAATTATACACATGACGATTTCATAGAACAGCGGAGGAACTACATTTCTCCATCCCAGACGATCGTGGCTCTCGATTCTATTGCTCGCGAGACCCTCAAAAGTTGTCCCCTCGTCGTCATCGATGTCACCACTGGTTGCCTTTGCGACGACCATGAGCGGATGCGTATCTTCAAGGCTCATCCATCATTTAAAGAGCTTGTTTCATCCATGACAAGAGAGCTGGACAATGAACGGATGCGACAACTTGTTGAAAGGTTTTTCGCGTATGTTATGCTCTCTCACGCATACCAGGGGAACGAGCCGTCATTCCAGGAGCTCAACGTAGCCAAATCGGTGTGGAACCTTCCCGAAACTCCCTTGAATGGGAAATTGCGCAATTTCTGCAAGGAGGTGTGCAGACGTGGTCACAAATGGGCATGGTCGGATACGTGTTGTATCGACAAGTCCTCCAGCTCGATCCTTAATCAATCTCTTACGTCTATGTATAAATGGTACGCGGATTCGGCAGCCACGCTCGTATTCCTTGCTGGCGTTGCGCATCCATCCAATCCTGGGGACCTCACCCGAAGCTTATGGATGACACGAGCATGGACCTTGCAAGAGCTTCTTGCGCCAAAAGTTCTCTTTTTCTACGACTCCGAGTGGAAACCGCACCTCGGCGATACTAGTACGAACCACAAGGAATCCCCGGAGATCATGCAAGAGCTAGCTGACGCTATAAAGATTCCCCACGGAACCATCACCACATTCTCTCCGGACGATCTCGCGATACGGGAGAAGCTTCGTCTCGCTTCGACGCGTAATGTGGCGGTCGAGGAGGACGTCGCATACTCTCTTATAGGGATATTCAAGTCTGATATCAGGCCTCACTACGGTGAAGGAGCCGATGCCCTCGGACATCTCCTGGAGGAGATCGTGACCCACTTCGGCGAGGTCACCGTTCTCGCGTGGTCAGGAAAGTCGTCATCATATAACAGTTGTCTCCCAGCCTCCATCTCCGTTTACAACCAAACTCCCTACAGCCCTCCATCACTCGAGGGGGAAGAAATGGAAACTTACCTCACGGAGCTACGAGGCAAATTGTCCCAGGAAGTGGCCATATGTATCTATAATCAAATCAATTGTCTCCCACCAGCTCGCTTTGCGGCCCACCGTCTGCATCTTCCTTGCATCGTCTTCTCCGTCAGAAGACTCAGTATACAGAAGATGCGTGATGACAATGAGAAGGTATATCGTGCCAAGGTGTCGGGGCTAGGAAATGTGGAGTTCACGACCACGGACGATCTCACGCTGGACAAGCAGAAGAAGTTCATCTTCGCGCATCCGTGGATTGGTCATATCCGAGGACCGAGTAGTGGGGTTACTAGGGAAGATGACTGGGAGTCTGACGGTGACACTGACTCGGATTCGGATGGCAAGTCCGGATCGCATGAAGTCGCGTTATCACACTTCGTCGCCGCCACATCTCGGGTTAGCGGCTATATCCGAGCACTACAGATGATTGCTCGCCTTGGTCAGCCGTTCAATGCGTTGCTTCTCATACAGCAACCGAATGGAGAGTACAAGAGGGTCGCCGCAGAGAATGAGATTGTAGTTCCGGGGCTTGGAACCGATATCATCCCCAGGAATGTTCGGGCGCAGATCTTGGAAATCCTGTAATATGTGTGCACAATTTGGGTTCGGCTGCTGGTTTTTTTAGAGTTGGTCTGCTGTTCGTCCTTTCGCGTGTTGTGCCCCCTGGGTGATACTTGGCACGAGAAGAAAAACTTACGGATTACTGATCAACGACAGACAATCTAGGCTGAGGCCCGACACCATCCTGTAAATGTGCCAGGATAAGTCATGTTTATATCCAAGACTTGGTGGCTGGGGGCGTGCTGTGCGAAGTGTCCCACGATCCTACTTATATTCGAAGGTAGGCGCTTCTCCATGGCAACGGCCGCGTCCGCTCTCGTTGTTTGCGCTGCGTCTTCGCGAGTCCAAGCCTCGCAGAGTATCAACGGTGCTACCATCACGTTGGAGTGGAGGGCAGGAGAGACAGGGAGAGCCGGTGGTGCGGCAGTCGAGAGCTTAGTCAGCCACACTTAGACAGACAGACAGTTGTACGGACACGACATCATGACGATAACGGCCTCAGCCTCGGCTCGCCCTGGCCACTCCAACGTCCTAACGTGACCGAGGGTCTTTTGTGAAAGTATGGATCCGCCGTTCCCTGTCTCTGGCAGTACGACCCATGTGCCTTGCATGTGTCTGCCAAGCCATGGTTGATCATGTGGTGGCTATGGGAGACTATTTTGGTCAATGAAAGAAGGAAAGTGATAATGGAAAGTAGCAACCAGCGTTGAACGCTGACGTCTGGTATTCGAAGTGGAGCTCGAAGGCACTGAAGTCTTTCTCGACCTCCCTGATCGAAACATTGACTTCGATGCCATCCACCTGAAGACTTTGCGAACAATGAGAGCGGTGGAAAAAGATAGTGAGGTACGAGATTTTAGCTATTCATCGAACGGGATGTGGGGGGTGAGGAAAGGGGAGTGTGCGACATTTGGCGGCTGGAAATGAGGGCAGTAGGTTGTCTAGCGCTTTCGGGATGACTTTGCCGTGAGAGAAAAACTCAAAAATTGCCGCCACCCTCTAGTTTCTTAGCAGTCAGCTCAGAATCGACGTAGCTCACGAACCACTCAAGCTATCAACAAAATTCCAGCTGATTTGGCTTCCTGGGAGGTGAGTGTAGGGCATGATATCAAAAAGATGGGGTTCTCACTGTTCTGTGGTTGTGCTCAAAATTCACCACCTTCCATGACGAAAACCGTGTTTGGCCTCCAAGTATCACTAGAACTGTTGCTCAATGACCCTTATCCAACAGTAAATATGTCACTGGATGGCATACAGGAATCTTGAGCACAACCACAGAACGGTGAGAACCCCATCTTTTTGATATCATGCCCTACACTCACCTCCCAGGAAGCCAAATCAGCTGGAATTTTGTTGATAGCTTGAGTGGTTCGTGAGCTACGTCGATTCTGAGCTGACTGCTAAGAAACTAGAGGGTGGCGGCAATTTTTGGGTTTTTCTCTCACAGCAAAGTCATCCCGAAAGCACTATATTTCTTTGGTGCGATTGTAATAATCTTACAAAACAATGAAACTACCAGTGCACCCTCTATAGGGCCTCATGACCTCCGAGACCCTTCTCCGCGAAGTGCGCCACATCCTCACATTTCTATATCCACAACCTCCGTCCAAATGCACCCATTTGAGCAGGATCCCGTTGTTGAGTGTACCAACATTGATGTGTTCGGAAACGGTACTGTACAACTGGGAACTGAAGGTGCCCTTGACTCATGACATGCGGACTAAGTTGGAAAGGGTATACTTACAACCCGAATTTGGACGACGTGAAAAAACCACAAACGTTTCATGGGTACATGCGACGAAGAGGAGTTCTACCTCGCATGTACCCCCATCAAACTGTGGGGCGTCGAAGCACTCAAACCGATGCATCCATCGATGGGTGAGATGTTGGTCGGCCACGATATCGCCATCTGCTGCGTCGCGCCTACCCCTCCCAACTCAGCCGGATGGCGCACACGTTGATGAGCCCGCCAATGAACTTCAGGGGTACTAGCCAAATGTATTTCATCATTGCATGGGGCCTTGGTTTGTGGGCGAGATTCGCAGAGGAAGCGGAGGTCGCAGGGTATCGGCGGGGAAGTCTAGAGTTTGGCAGGGCCCAGTGCGGGGTAGGGGGCATTGATGCATGCGCTGGATACTTTTTTGCGATGGTCCAATACATCCCCTCGCCTTCAACACGTTTCTGCCAACCATCGCCTCATGTACGATCTCATGCAGACGGAAATGCCGGAATTTGTGGAGGCATATAATCAGACGTCGAGATAGTCACGGAAATGAGAATGCTTGCACTGCCAAATCTTTACCGATATTCTGATGGTGGAGAACCCGATGTGACCTGGATCCTGTGAACAGATTCATATCGATAGCTTGAGGAACGTGCAGAGTCATATAAAAGAAGCTATAAATAACCCTACAAAGTGTCGTTCCTTTCGTCTCTAAACTCTAAACTCCAAGGTCAGGTTGTTGGTAGGCTTGTAAGCTGTCAGCGACGATGACAGGTATGTAACGGCAGTCAGAGAGGTTGAGGCGGCTCTACTGACAGCCTGCTGTGGTGGTTAAGTTTGGAAACGGGTCGGAATTGTATCTCAGAGTAGCGTGTGGGCCGTTGCCTTTGCGGACGAGAGTCACGTCGTAGGAGGATATCGCAACGGTGACATTCGTCGATGGAAGATTGAAGACGGACAGCAGCAGGGTCAAACCATGCAAGGGCGTGGTATCCGTTCCATTGCCGTTTCGCAGGATGAGCGGTGGATCGTGTCCGGAGATGGCGAAGGGAAGGCGATCGTCTGGAATGCAGCCACTCACAAAAAAGTGCTCGAGTTCACAGGACACGAGCATTCTGTAACAGCGGTTGACATCTCGAGTGACTGCACTAAAGTTGTCGCTGCGAGTCACTACGCTGGCACGGCCCGGATGTTCGGCATCGCTTCCGGTACCGAATTGCTTCCACCCCTCTCGCACCGTGACATTCATGGTGTCAAGTTCTCCCCGGACGGCAGTCGCTTTGCTACCGCCTCGTATAATTCTGGTGTCCGCGTCTACAGCACCCACAATGGCGACGTCTTCTTCGATTCAGGCCGTCAGGGTATAACCAACTCATTATTCCTGGTCACTCCGTTGGCCTGGTCATCCGATGGCCAACAACTGTTTGTAGCGAGCACAGGCAAAATCACCTCTTACAATGTTTCCGACTCTTCGTCTTCAAAATGGTCGATCCATGGAACTCAATCTTCCGTATCTATAGTATCCAACGGCAGATTCATTGCATGTTCCGCAGGCTCGTCAGTTTCGCTATGGGATTGCGTGTCCCACAAGCAGATCGGTAGCATCATCACACACACCGCAGATGTCAACTGCATTGCTCTCTCACCAAGCGGGGGGTATCTCGCATGCGGAGTTTATAGCAATATCACAATCCACAATCTCAGGGACGTCCTTCCCTTGGGGTATTTCGCCGGCAGTGATGTAAGTGAGCATCATCGTTGTGCCACGCGATGCTTTAATCCGTCGACAGCCCCTTGTTGCTCAGCTTCCGCTCGTACAAGTGAGTGGCGAGACCCTCAAATCATGGACACAGGGCGATCCGACGAACACCGAATTGCTGCTGTCAGAGCAGATTGCGACTACTTCAATTCCTAGCCACTATCTGCTGGCACACCGCGCTCTTGTACCAGCGCATTTGAAACATGTCGCGCTCGCGATGGGGGACGTAAAGGAGGTGGGTCTCCCTTCTCACTATTCCGTGCGCATGTTCACCTGCAAGTACCTAAGTCCCTCTGCGTTCAGCCATCACCCATCGGCTATATCGCGATGGCAGTTACTATACTTGGCCAGGGCGATCGAGAGGGTGCACTCCGCATTTTCGACCTGGCCTTTTATGATTGTGTGCTGGACGATATCAAATTTATCTTACTACTGAAGGTGCGTGACGCGATCTAGATCGTTCTCGCATTCAATCCATGTTTGTTCAGTTAATCCTCGTGTTCGAATCCGGAAACCAAGAAATCGCGATAACACGCGTGGAGCATCTTATAAAAGCAAACGATGACGACGACGTCATCTACCTTTACACCCAGGCACGTGCTCCGTGTGGTGCAGACCTGGAACTATCACCGCTGATACATTCTGCAGGTCCTTGGATTGATGTACATGAAGAAGGGAAATTACGGACGTACAATACGATTGATCGAACGCGCAAAGAACCTAGCCCCAAAAGACAAAACATGTCCTTCCCTAACGACGATCTCGCTCGTGGGTCTTCTGCCGTTACTCTCTATTAACTTAACCCTCCATGAAGATATTCGGGTGGAGTTTCGATGGACTGGACATCGTTCCTCAGCAACGTCTATGTGAAACCCTCTATGGTGAAGGACGTACAACCGAAGCTGTGGGGATTCTCCTCAATATCATGAGTACATCAGACGAGGAGATCCAAAGGAGCAAGGCGATTGCGGACTGGATAACAGGTACGACTCGTAGCCTCTAGTCTTGTTGATGTGCATGGTGACGTCCATCATCAGATTTCACTAAAAAGTGTGTTGTGACACTTGAGCGCGCGGGAGATGGAACCGCGGGATCTGCAAAACATGATGTCCCAATTTCACAGTACTTTTCTGCGTTGTCCCTCGGTCCTCCAAATCCCGCAGGTCTGCTTATCATGCGGAGCAGAGCTTGTGCTGCAAAAGGGTTATGGGAGGATGCACTACAGGATGCGAACGAGGTATGCACGATATTCTGGTTGTAAGAGTCAGTTCAGTTCCCTACAGTTGTTATATAGTCAGCGAAAGCGGATTCCTCTATCCCTTGGGGCTACGAGGCCAAGCACGCGGCGCTTCTCGGAGCAAAACGATATGACGAAGCGATCGATGCTTTCGAGTCTATGCTGCACGCGATCGAACAGTCTCGTAACCATGAAATAAGGCGTACGTGCCTCTTATGTAAATTTATTATGCACAATTGACGACTTCGCAGAACTGCATAAGAACTACATTACTCCGTCCGAGGTGATCACGGCTATCGATTCTATCGCTCGCGAGATCCTCAAAAGTCATCCCCTCGTCGTCATCGATGTCACCACTGGTTGCCTTTGCGACGATCTTGAGCGAATGCGTATCTTCAGGGCCCATCCGTCATTTAAAGAGCTTGTTTCATCCATGACAAGAAAACTGGACGATGAGCGGATCCAAGAAGTCGTTGAAAGGTATTTCGGATATGTCATGTTCTCTCATGCATGGCAAGGGAACGAGCCGTCATTCCAGGAGATCACCGCTGTCAAATCTGTGTGGGACCTTCCCGAAAGCCCCTTGAATGAGAAGTTGTGGAATTTTTGCAAGGAGGCGCGCAGACATGGTCACAATTGGGCATGGTCAGATACGTGTTGTATTGACAAGGCCACGAGCTCGATCCTTAATCAATCTCTTACGTCTATGTACAAATGGTACGCGGACTCGGCAGCCACGTTCGTGTTCCTTGCCAGCGTTGCTCACCCATCCAATGTCGGAGATCTTCCGCGTAGTCTATGGATGACACGAGCATGGACTTTGCAGGAGCTGCTTGCACCGAAGGTCATCCTCTTCTATGACTCCGAGTGGAAACCTTACCTCAATGATACCGGCGAAAACCACAAGAAATCTCCAGAGATCATGCAAGAGCTAGCCGACGCTATCAAGATTCACCGCGGGACTATCGCCACGTTCTCTCCGGACGATCTTGCTATACGGGAGAAACTTCGTCTTGCTTCGACGCGCAACGCAAGATACGAGGAGGATGTCGCGTATTCTCTCATCGGGATATTCAAGTCTGATATCAGGCCTCACTATGGTGAAGGAGCTGACGCTCTTGGACATCTCCTGGAGGAGATTGTGACCCGCTTTGGCGATGTCACCGTGCTTGCATGGTCAGGGAAGCCCTCATCATACAACAGTTGCCTCCCAGCCTCTATCTCCGTTTACAACCAAGCTCTTTACAACCCTCCATCACTCGAGGGGGAAGAAATGGAAACCTATATCACGGAACTACGTGGCAAGTTGTCTCAGCAAGAAGCCCTGGGTATCTATAATCAGATTAACTTTCTCCCACCTGCCCGCTTTGCGGCCCGCCGTCTGCATCTTCCATGCATCACCTTCTCTGTCAAGCGACTCAGTATACAGGAGAGACGTAGTGGCGACGAGAAGGTATATCGGGCCTGGATAGGGTCAGGAACAGTGGAATTCATGACAACGGACCCTCTCCCACTGCGAAAGCCACAGAGATTGGTCTTCGCGCATCCGTGGATTTCTCATATCCGAGGTCCAAGTGATGAGGATGCCTGGGGAAGTGACTCAGAGTCTGTTGTTGATTTTGGCTTAGATTCGGAGCATGACGCTGGATCGGACGAAGCTGCGCCCCCTTCGCCGTTGGATGGTTTCCTCGAGTCTCAGGTTGATGACCATACCCGGGCACTACAAATGATTGCTCGCCTTGGACACCCATTCAACGCATTGCTTCTGGTACGGCAGCCGAATAGGCATTACACGAGGGTCGCTACGGAGAATGAGATTGTAGTCCCGGGACTTGGAACCGATATCACGTCCCGGAACATTCGAATGACAGTCTTGGAAATTCTGTAATATGTATGTATGGGGTTTTGGCTCAGCTGCTGGTTTCTAAAGTTGGCCTGTCTGTTATCCTTTCTCGCCCGTTTTGCTTTTCGTGCAGTTTTCATTGGTTCGCTCGTTACGTGGAGAGGGAGACACAACCTCAAGAGTGCTTATAGTAATACTACCTACTTAGTACCTGATGATTAAGTGGAGAAATGTGAGACGAAACCTCGAGAGCGCTCGCAGTGATATCAATCACTTAATTCCTGAGTCTGAGTTGGAGGAATGTTCAAGCTCATGTTTCGTAGACGACGTCAGTGTTAAGGCTGGTCAGCAGGAGACCAGGAATCATACAAGTCAGCATAGACGTTCATTTCAGTGGTTCCTGTCGCTCCGGAAAGCTCGCCCATTGGAAAATCCGAGGCAGCGGTGATAATCAGATCTTGATTTTGACATATAGACGCGACTCTCCTGCCGAACTGGATGTGAACGGCTTTTGTATCGATAACGTTCGCCATCCTTTGCGGCAGGACTTTCGATCGGCCGCTGAGATGATTGGGCAAGGAACCAAACTAGTATATTGTACACTGCTGATCCACGTCCGTCGATGTCCCTACCACCAACCTTGGTAGAGGCAGACGACGAAAGGACTGGCGACTGTGGCAATGTGCTACTGCCATCAAGCAGCCGCACCCGTTTACGACGTGATTCCGAGGATGCGTACTTGGATTCCATGTACACGGGAACGGAACGAGCTGTCCCGATAATGGATTAAAGCCCTTCTCAGACGATCACGACGTTGAGGGATTAATTGGGAGTTCGCGACCTCCGGATAGCCTACCAAAAGTCGTTAGAATTATGATATAGGAAATATCCACTCGATCACCCAGGTTTCTGAGCAACAGTAACTTAAAATCGGGGTTCCAATACGCTTGAAGTGACCGCACATCAGGGAAACCGGAGGGTACAAGAAGGGCTGAAACCAATATTAGGGTATGTGTATCCACGGATGGTAGGTGGAAGATCACTAGGAATTATTCTCATCATGTCCATACGATCCGTACGGCATACGTCTTCGCCATGCCACGACATGCTTGGACGGAGACCGCTTCATGAAGGCCAGAACGCCGCTCATCGTCAAGGACCGTGAATGAGTTTGTCACATAGTCGGGATACGGTCCAAGCTCCTCCCAGGCGATCGCCGCTATCCGGCTCCAAAAGTCTTCGGCCTGGTGAGTGACGTCGATCCGAGCCTTGCGTTCTTGACCCTGCTGCCACACAACGTACAAGAATTGCAGGATAGACGCAAGAAATTGCGCATCGACTTCCCATAATCCTTCCAACGCTCTAAAGTAGCCCCAGTAACCTCCAGCGTAGTCGTCTGCTCTTGTTGGCCACTGCTATCACACCGAGTCTTGTCCGGTGCCTTTTCCTTACCCCCATAGACCGGTAAGTGGAAGTCCCCAGTGGCGCACAGGTTTGAAGGCGCGGGCTCTTTATCTACTGCCAGAGTTATGGAGTTTCATACAGAGATCCCTAGAGGGAGATCGTCGTACGGGTGTTGTACGATCCGCACAAGCAAGGCTACCGTGGCCTCAGGGTTTGTCAAATGTCCGACAATAGTCGATGGTGAAGGAGCCATCATCGAGGCGGGAGGTAGGATATCCGTCGGTAGACCGGGAAAGCAATGTCCCTTTGCACTCCAAAGGAGTACAAGAACTCACCTTTGTTGGAAGCATAGCAACGTATTGTGCCATTTTCTGCTTGTACCTGTCGGTCAAACATGACGTGCCAACTATATTCCAGGCTGATACCGTAATTCGATGACTTCGCTATCGTCAAACGACTAATCTGAAACCACAAGGGGCGACCGGCAGTACGTGATAGGAATGTCATGAGATGACCTCATGATTCTTATGAGTGCTTACCGTTACATGCGCCGAGAGTCGCTAGGCTTGTATGACCCTTGCCGCACGAAGCCCGATACAAGACCAACGTCATCTTCCCGCTCGTCCCAAGTTCCTTGATGCAACCACTTAACGGCTGCATATTGAGACCGTGTAGTGACGTACAGACATATACTTTCCCGAACAGCGTGATCTTCACTACTCAGACGACGGAGGTAGAACAATGGGTCCTTCCATGTCAATGATGCATGCACGGGCGACTATGGCTGTTACAGTGGTATCCGCATTACGACGCCCTGGACCCAACTCGCCCAAGCAGGCGAAAAATGAACCATCCGCAAGAGGAAGCTGCCGCATGGGAAGCACAGAAATGAGCCCGGGAAGCCAAAGAACTAGCGAAGAGTATCTGCCAGGAAGCACTAGAACAACGCCATCAGCAAAAGTGGCCAAACCTAGCTAGATCTAGTAAGCCTCGGAGGAACCCGGTGATTCTGGTAACCCCTAGCTAGTCCTTACAACGTCGTGCTAGATCTAGCAGAATTGAACAAGGGTTGAACACACACCATACTAGATCTTGCAAGGCCTAACAAGAAAGTAGCGGGTCTAGCAAGACCTAGTTTACTGCGTACCATACTGCACAATGCAGAACCTATTAGTACAAGACTACAAGCCACTAGTGCGAAGTGACTTGGAAAAATTTTGGCCTTTCCGGCGCTTTCCGAGAATTTCAATCTCAGTGTCAACTCACTGTTATCCCCCTTTCGCGTCTTTCTCCTAAAGGTCGATTCTGATCGCAAAGACGAGTTGGTAAAGATAGAAGCTGGCGAGTTAAGAGATAAATGTCTGGGTAAGTCAATTTGTATGCATATATGCTCTTATTTCTAACTTCCCGGTGTCTACATCACACTACCAGGATGAGTAATCTGACCTTATCAGCGAAAGTCCGCTGCGAGACTCTTCCGGTCCTCTTCCAGGGTCATACAGGTCAGTTTGCATCGTCTCGGATGCACACAGTGATGGTATGGCCATTCCATACTCGAGATAGGTCTCTTCCGCGTCGAAGAGTGTCTGCATGTGACCTAACTCTGCGCTCAAAGTCGTAGCACCCGGAATTTGGATAGATCAGTCGATCTGTGGATTTTGTGGACTGGGTAATTCAGTATGAAGTCGAGTAGGACCAGGTACGTCATGAATTGATCCAATTTCATTTGCGATTCGAATGAGTGTTCTCAGGGTTAATACAACCAGATGCAGGCATTGTCGGCTCGTGATCGTGTTCAGGTATGTTCGGTGCACTCGGGCTTGTGTCAATATTAATGAAACAAACTACACATATCCGTACAGTGCCAGGCTCGTGTGTGCAGATGTTCGACTTTCCAGGTTTATGCCCTCAGGATTGTCTTTATGCATTATAACCCCGCTATCTATGCACTGACTCGTCTTGTCAGGGACTTCGAGCACACGTGCACACTCGTCTGGCCATTCGGGACCCACAGTCCTAGCCTCCACTACTAGCAGGTCGCTGGTCACCAGTCACCCTCCACGTATCGCATGTCTATGCCCTCAGTCTCACATTTCGTTCATCAAGCAACCCTGCTGGTGGGTTACAAAGAAGAGGAACTGATTCTGAACTCAGTATCAGACTGCATTGTATGCTCTCAAACATTTTCAGGCTTCTTGTTTGTCTGTGCTCTGTAACTGCGACTGTCGTACATTGCGAGCACTAATACATATTGTGATGTAACGCAATATTGGGACTGGTGTGATCTAGCAAGAAAAGTAGAAGCTAGCGAGGTGCAAGTGTACCGTGTGTGATGCATACAAGGTCTTGCAAGCCGTAGCAAGGCCTTGCTGGACGAACATACCTATTTAGATGTAGCAAGGATGGCACGTTGCTTGCAAGATATTGCAGCGCTTGCTAGAAAGTGTATTTCCGGGCAAGCGCTGCAATATCTAGCAGTCCTTGGACGACTTGCTAGGTCTTACTAGGTCTAGCTAGGTGCGGCCACTTTTGCTGATGGCCGTCCAGAGGCAGTGGAGGACACTTCGACGAGGGTGCATGAAGAGACGCGGTGCTACGGTAGAGAATGTGGAGGCAGGACGAGCGACAACGCAGGCGAGAGTGGAGGCTGAGACGACCGTACAAGTAGCAAGGGCACGTGCTACGAGAGTCGTTGAGCAGGTGGTCGGTATTCTGATAGACACCGTGTGACTTTGATTGTGTGGGCGGATCCGTATCAGAATTTCAACTATGAATAAGCCGACGAGGCGCGGTTCCTTTCCCTTCTAAGCTCGGGGTCACGGTGAGGTGTGTCGGTGGGCTTGCTACCGACGATGGTGGGTACGTACCAGCAGTCGGAGAGGCTGACGTGGCTAAGTTGCGAAACAGATTGAGATTGCATCACAGAGTCAGGTAAACGCAGTCGCCTTTGCAGATGAAAGTCATGTTGTAGGGGGATATGACAACGGTGATAGTCGTCGGTGGAAGATTGAAGGCGGACAGCGACAGGGATCAGTCATGCGAGGGAGTGACAGTACCCGTTCTATTGTTGTTTCGCAGAATGGACGATGGATCGTGTCCGGAGACAGTGAAGGTCAGGCGATCGTCTGGAATGCGACTACTCACAAAAAAGTGCGCGAGTTCAAACACGAGAGTCCCGTATGGGCTCTCGACATTTCGAGCGACTGTAGTAAAGTCGTCGTTGGGGGCTGGACCAGCACCGCCACCGCCCCCCTATTCGACATCACTTCCGGCACTCAACTGCTTCCTCCCCTCGCACACAGTTACATCCGTGCTGTCAAGTTCTCCCCAGATGGCAGTCGATTTGCTACCGTCTCGGAGCATGACGGCGTTCGCATCTACAGCACCCATGGTGGCAACGTCTTACTCGATTCAGGCACTCAGGGTTCAAGTAACGCTTCACCGTTGGTCGCTCCGTTGGCGTGGTCATCCGATGGCCAGCAACTGTTCGTAGCGAGCAAAGGCAAAATCACCTGTTTCGACGTTTCCGACTCTTCGTCTTCGGAATGGTCGATACATGAAACTTGATCTTCCGTATCTATATCATCCAACGGCAGATTCATTGCATGTTCCGCAAGTAAATCAGTTTCGCTATGGGATTGCGTATCCCACGAGAATATCCGTGGCATCATCACACACACCACAGGTATCAATTGCATTGCACTCTCACCAAGCGGGGGATATCTCGCATGTGGAGATGACTACAAGATCACAATTCACAATCTCAGAGACGTCCTGCCCATGAAGTACTTGGTCCGTGGTGTAAGTGAGCATCCTCGTTGCGCTACGTGATGCCTTCATCCGTCAATAACCCCATGTTGCTCAGCTTCCACTCGTGCAAGTCAGTGGCGAGACCCTAGCATCATGGACACAGGGCAGTCCGACGAACACCGAAATGCTACTGTCAGAAGAATTCGCGAGCACCTCAAGTCCTAGCCACGACCTGCTAAAAAACCGCACTCCTTCAATCCGTGGGGAGCCCCGTGCTTCTCGGCTACCGCTCGTACGAGTGAGTGGCGGGACCTTCAAATCATGGACTCAGGGCGATCCGACCGACACCGAAACATCATCATCAGAGGAAACCGCGAGCACTTCAAGTTCTAGCCACCACCTGCCAAAAAACCGCGCTCCTTTAATTCGCGGGCAGCCCCGTGCTTCTTAGCCACCGCTCGTACGAGTGAGTGGCAGGACCTTCAAATCATGGACTCAAGGTGATCCGACCGAGACCGAAACACTGCTATCAGAAGAAATCGCTGGCACTTCAAGTCCTAGCCACTACCTCCTGGCAAACCGCGCTCTTATAAGAGCGCATCTGGATCATGTGGCGCTTGCGATGGAGGATGCAAAGGGGGTAAGTGTGCCTTCTCACTGCCCTACACGCATGCTCATATGCAAGCATCTGAAGTCCCTCCGTGTTCAGCCATCACCTATCGGGTATATCGCAATGGCGGTTGCCATGCTTGGACAGGACGATGGAGAGGGTGCACTACGCATATTCGACCTTGCCTTTCATGATTGTGAGCTGGATGAAATCCGGCCTCTCTTGCTACTCAAGGTGTGTGAGGTGATCTAGATCGTTCTCTCAATTTATTCTTGTTTCTTCGCTCAGTCGATCCTCATATTTGAATGCGGAAACCAAGAGGACGCGATAACACGTGTAGAACTCCTCGCTACGAGAGCAAACGATGACAACGATGATGATTCCATCTACCTGTACACCCAGGCACGTGCTTCGCGTGGTGCAGACCTGCAACTATTGACGCTCATACATTTTACAGGTCCTTGGAGTTATGTACATGCAGCGGGGAGATTACGGACGTGCGATACCACTGATTGAACACGCGGAAAACCTAGCTCCCAAAGACGTACAATGCCTTCCCCTAATGACGATCTCTCTCGTAAGTATTCTGTCGTTATTATCCATTAATCTAACCTTCCATGGAGATATTTGGGTGGAGTTTCAATAGACTGGACATCGTTACTCTATGTGAAACCCTCTATTTTGAAGGCCGTACAGCAGAAGCCGTGGAGATTCTCAATATCATGAGATCAGACGAGGAGACCCAAGGGCACAAAGCAACTACGGACTGGGTTGCTGGTACGTCTTGTAGTCACTGGTCTGGTTAACGTGTACATCAGTGTCTGTCATCAGATTTCACCCGAAAATGCGCTGCGACGTTTGAGCGCATCGGCGACGAAGCCTCGAGATCTTTAAAACACGATGACGCAATTACACAGTACTCCGCTGCGTTGTCCCCCAGTCCTCCAAATCCCGCAGGTCTGCTAATTAAGCGGAGCGGAGCTCGAGCGGCAAAAGGGCTATGGGAGGATGCACTACAGGATGCGAATGAGGTATGCATGATATCCTTCTTGTATGAGTCGGTTCCCTACAATTGTTGCATAGGCGGTGAAAGCAGACGCCTCTAACCATCGGGGCTATGAAGCCAAACACGCGGCGCTTCACGGAGCCCAACGGTACGATGAAGCAATCGATGCTTTTAACTCTATGTTACATGCGGTCAAACAATCCCATAACCCTAGAGTCAGGCGTATGTACCTCCTGTGTGAATCTAATATACACAAATGACGGTTTCATAGAACTGCGTAAGAACTACATTTCTCCATCCCGGACGATCGCGGCTATCGATACCATCGCTCGCGAGATTCTCAAAAAGTTGTCCCCTTGTCGTCATCTATGTCGCTACCGGTTGTCTTTGCGATGGTCCCATGCGAATACTTATCTTCAAGGCTGATCCGTCGTTCAAAGAGCTTGTTTCTTCCATGACAAGAAAACTGGACGATGAGCACATCCTAGAAGTCGTCGCAAGATTTTTCGGATACGTTATGTTCTCTCACGTATGGCAGGGCAACGAACCGTCATTCCAGGATGTCAACGTAGTCAAATCGGTGTGGGACCTTCCCAAAACTCTTCTGAATGAGAAATTGCACGACTTCTGCAAAGAAACCCGCAGACTTGGTTATAAGTGGGCGTGGTCAGATACGTGTTGTATCGACAAGGCTACAAGCTCCATCCTTAATCAATCTCTTACCTCTATGTACAAATGGTATGCGGGTTCGGCAGTCACGCTCGTGTTCCTTGCCAACGTAGCACATCCATCCAAGCCTGGGGCCCTTGCACGTAGTTTATGGATGACGCGAGCATGGACTTTGCAGGAGCTTCTCGCACCGAAAGTCATATTTTTCTATGACTCCAAGTGGAAACCATACCTCAATGTTATTGGCAAAAACCACAAGCAATCTACACAGATCATGCAAGAGCTAGCAGACGCTATCAAGATTCCCCACGGAGCTATGACCACATTCTCTCCGGACGATCTCGCGGTGCGCGAGAAGCTTCGTCTCGCTTCGACGCGCAATGCGACAGTTGAGGAGGACGTCGCATACTCTCTCATTGGGATATTCAAGTCTGATATCAGGCCTCACTACGGTGAAGGAGCTGATGCTCTCGGACATCTCCTTGAAGAAATCGTGGCCCGCTTTGGCGATGTCACCGTGCTTGCGTGGTCAGGGAAGGCATCATCATACAACAGTTGTCTCCCAGCTTTCATTTCCGTTTACAACCAAACTCCTTACAACCCTCCATTACTCGAGGGGGATAAAATGGAAACTTACATCGCAGAGCTACGGGGAAAGCTATCCCAGGAAGTAGCCCTAAGTATCTACAGACAGATTCACCGTCTCCAACCTGCCCGTTTCGGGACGCGACGTCTGCATCTTCCGTGTATTGTCTTCCCTGTGAGGGGACTCAGTATACGGGAGATACGTAACGACAACGAGAAGGCATATCATGCCAGGGTATCAGCGCTCGGAACAATAGAGTTCACGACAGCAGACGATCTTCCACTGCAAAAGCCACAGAAATTGGTCTTCGCGCATCCATGGATTCCTTATATCCGGGGTCCGAGTGATGGGGATGCCTGGGGGGGTAAATGGGAGTATGCCGTTGACTCTGGCTTAGATTCGGAGTACGACGCTGGATCCTCGCCTCAGGTTGACGAGTATACTCGGGCACTACAAATGATTGCTCGCCTTGGACAGCCATTCAATGCCTTGCTTCTGGTACAACAGCCGGATAGACATTACACGAGGGTCGCTACGGAGAATGAGATTGTCGTTTCGGGACTCGGGACTGACATCACCTCCCAGAACATTCGAACGGCAGTCTTGGAAATCCTGTAGTATGTGCGTGGACGCCGTAGAGCCTGGGCTCAGCCGCTGGTTTTCGAATTGTGTTTTGCCTGGTGTCTTCTCGCTCGTTTTTCTTTTTGTATAGTTTTTATTGGTCCGCTTGTTACAAACATGGTGAGGGAGACGGAACCTCGAGAGCGCTCGCAGTAATACCACCTACTTCATACCCGATGCCTCGATGGGATGGAGAAATGTTCATACATATGTACCATGGACAGTGACAGATCTACTGTAGGTGAAACATCACACAAGCCAGTACGTTCACTCGTCTTCGCTGGACCCTGGTGCGCCGACACTGGTCTCAGTCGCTTCTTCAGGAAGCTCGCCCGTTAGGGGCGGCAGTTACGAGCAAGATCGATTTTCAGATATAAACCTGGGTTAAGTAACTCCCGAGAGCACAGGTAGACTAATATAAAGGAAGAAGAAAAGACTCGGAAACTGTACTCATGCCAGATGGAAGACATGCCACATTGCGTTTTGGATTTGAATCGAGTATTTTTTGTTGAAGAGACAACCCAACAGTTTCTGCAAACAGAACGTTTGCGCAGTTCGGACAGTAGAAATGACTTTCTCTGCGACGGTAACACGTCCAGCGACATACTAAAGCGCCTCCCTTCCTCCGAACCATTTAGCACAGGAAAACAAGCTGGACGAAAGCGATGACTACTACATGTACTTCGCAAATGAATTTCTTCATCATAGCGTTGTTTTTCCACCGTGCGAGGTAGGACAGATGACATGGCAAGAGCCAGACGCCAAGACTAGGTCTATGCAAGAATAATGCTGGCGAAGAAAGCAGTCGTAAAGTTGACAACAAATGCTACCTTCTGCAATTTCCTCTGCCGGACTAAGCCTATGCTGAACTAGCAAACGCAGAGAGATGGGGAATCGCTCAGGACATACCGGTATCTATTTGGATGCGAGTAGCCACTTCACCGACCCCGACGCGATCAAAGTATGCAATGTCTTACGGGCCGAGGGTGGCTCGAAGGTAATTCTCACGATTGCGCTTTGCGATGACCTCGCGGGTGTATATCCATAGATACATGCAAATCCCACGTACGAGGAGCCATGCCAACATCCTGAACAAACGGTAGATACAAATCAGCTTATAACCAAGGGGTAACATACCAACGTAGGTCAAATGGAAAGCGTGCTGAGCAGTTTCCCTCCGGAGCTCACGCGCTGCAGAATCAAAATTCTGCCTCGTAGTGGATGTTGCAGTGGCGTTCCAGGATGAATCTGTTGACTGATGTATCTCTAATGCAGTGGTGAACGCAACGAAGTCTTGAATCAACCTTCTGAAAACCAGAGTCATGAGGGGCTAGCGCTATACACAATTGCATACGTGGAAATCAAACAGAGATTCCATACCCGAGCGGCGCCTGCAGCCATAGCACCAACAACGCCAATAGTACTCGGGAACAGCTCGAAGGGCATAGCATATCTATCACATGGATGAGGCATATAACAGGCATGTTGTATGACACACACTGATTGAACTCGACGGACGGAGCGAGTTGTTCCGCTAGTCTAGTGTCGATCTTCCCGACATGAGTCTTTTCTTGCTTCTCCTGTGGTCTTCCACCACGATAGCGCAGTCTACGACAATCGTGGTGTCTGCAATCCTCTCCGGTTCTCCCAACTAAACGACGATAGAGATGAAAGTGCCAGACATTAGATAGTGGCGGTAACCCAAGACTACGTTCCCCTCGGATATGGTAAGCACGCATGGTATGGTTGTGCTCATGTTGGAGTGGCGACACTCACCTATCCTTCCACACCAGCCCTGGGAGGTTTCTGGCAGCTAACGAACTGAAAACCATGCTTGCACATACCCTCATATCGTATCATGTCAAGTTTGAGGATTATATCAGAGGGACGGGCTGTCATCAGGACCAGTCAGAACCGCTCGAGAACCGTCGGCTACCATCGGTTACCACTTGGTACCACTGGTCATTTCGCTGATGGCCCTCATAGTGTCTCCAGGCCAACAAGTACACAAGTCAGTTTAAATGTGATAGCAGATCCTACGGTTAGGATTATGTACCGGAAAAGAGCCAGTAGCTGATAAGTGACCGCCATCGTCCAGTTCCAATGGAACGATGTGCGCGGGAGTCAGTCACCAAGTAGGCGAGACTCACGAGGAGAGAGACGTGGATGGACGTAACAGCGGCTACCTATTGAACACAGTTTCAAAGCACCAACATCATACTGCAGCGAACACTTCTCAATGTCTTAGGAATTGTCTCCCGTTGAGCTCTGATGGGAATCGCCTATAGTGTCCATCCATCTGACCGGCGGAGCATCAGAACAGACACGACGCCAGCGTTGCCCCAACCAGAGCTGGGTGGAGAGTCTACTCTGCATTAAAGACGCCACTCGATGCGGTAGGAGGACACCTGGGGGATGATCAACGAGCTGACAAGAACTTGACTCTGTAAATGGGAAGGCCTTGCTAGATGGGGGTGGGGAACCCTACACTGCCACGTATCGCAACAACCACGTACAGGTTCCAGTATGGATCCGGTGCTCCCTGTAACCCGCCAGGCCGTGGTTGATCATGTAGATGCTACGGGAGACTATCTTGGTCAATAGGAGAAAGTAATAATGGAAAGTAGCAACTAGCGTGGACGTCTGGTGTCCCGAGTGGAACCCAAAGGTACTGGAGTCTTCCTCGACCTCCCCGATGGAAACATTATAATAATGGCCCCGGGACTTGGAAGAGTTCGTCATCATGACGGCCCTAGCCACGGCTGAAAGTGAGGGAAGTTGGCT
This sequence comes from Pisolithus sp. B1, assembly GCA_024663435.1. Lineage (NCBI taxonomy): Eukaryota > Fungi > Basidiomycota > Agaricomycetes > Boletales > Pisolithaceae > Pisolithus > Pisolithus sp. B1. The sequence continues at coordinate 59,036 of JANFAA010000046.1, forward strand.
TACTTCTTTAGTGCATCGTATCGTGACAGCCTTGCAAAATAATGAAACTACCAGCGTACCCTCTGTAAAACCTCACGACCTCCGAGACCCTTCTCCGCGAAGTGCGCCATGTCCTCACATTTCTATATCCACGGCCTCCGTCTAACTGCACCCATATGACCGCGGCGTTGATCAGGACCCGTTGTTGAGGGTATCGACATTGACGTATTCAGAAACCATGCTGTGTGACCGGAAACTGAAGAGGGTGCCCTGACTCGTGACATGTAGACCAGGTTCGAAAGGGCATACAGCACTTCACGTGTGCATGCGACGAAGGGAGTTCTACCTCACATGTGCCTCCATCGAACTGCGAGGCGTCGAAGCACTCAAACTGATGCATGCCTCGATGGGCGAGATGTTGGTCAGGCATGATATCGCCGTCTGTTGCATCACAACTACCCCTCCCATCTCACCAGGATGGTGCACACGTTGACGAGTCTGGCGATGGGCTTCAGGGGCGCAAGCCAGATGTGTTTTATCACCGTGAGGCCCTGATTTTGTGGGCAGGATTCGGAGGGGAAGTGGAAGTTGGAGGGTATCGGCGAGTGTGAGGATACGGGGAAGCCCAGAGTTTGGCAGGGCCGAGTGCAAGGTAGAGGGCATTGATACGTGTGCTGGATACTTTTCTGATATGAGCCAATACATCACCACGCCTTCAACATGCTTCTACCAACTCTCGCCTCGTGCACGATCTCATGCAGACGAAAACGCCGAGGGCTATGAAGAGGCGCCAAGATCGTTATTGGGGAACATGCAGTACCATATAACGGAGCCACGAGTCTACGAAATGTCGTTCATCTCCCCTCTAAACTCCCTGGCGAGGTGTGCTGGTGGGCTCGCTAACGACGACGATGGGTGCGTACCAGCAGTCAGAGAAGACGAGACGACCTCATTAAGGTGGTTAAGATGCGAAACAGATCGAGATTGCATCTCAGAGTAGGGTATGGGCAGTCGCCTTCGCGGACGAAAGTCAGGTCGTAGCAGGATATATCAACGGTGAGATTCGTCGATGGAAGATTGAAGACGGACAGCAGCAGGGTTCAACCATGCGAGGGAATGGCAGTATCCGTTCCCTTGCTGTTTCCCGGGATGGACGATGGATCGTGTCTGGAGACCACGGAAAGAAGGCGATCGTCTGGAATGCGGCCACTCACGAAAAAGTGCGCGAGTTCGAACACACGAGTCCCGTAACAGCGGTCGACATCTCGAGCGACGCTACTAAAGTCGTCATTGGGGGCTGGACGTGGACAAGCGCTGGCACTGTCCGGATATTCGACATCACTTCTGGTACAGAATTGCTTCCTCCCCTTTCACACAGTAACATTCGTGGTGTCAAGTTCTCCCCAGATGGCAGTCGCTTTGCTACCGCCTCTGATGCCTTCAATTTCTGCGTCTACAGCACCCACGATGGCGATGTCTTGTTCGATTCAGGTCGTCAGGTTTCGAGTAACGCTTCACCGTTGGTCACTCCGTTGGCATGGTCATCCGATGGCCAGCAACTGTTCGTAGCGAGCAAAGGCAAAATCACCTGCTTTGACGTTTCCGCCTCTTCATCTTCGGAATGGTTGATCCATGAAACTGAGTCTCCGGCATCTGTAGCATCCAACGGCAGATTCATCGTGTGTTCCGCAGGCTCATCGGTTTCGCTATGGGATTGCGTGTCCCACAAGCAGGTCGGTAGCATCATCACACACAATACAGACATCTACTGTCTTGCTCTCTCACCAAGCGGGGGGTATCTCGCATGCGGAGTTGGTAGCAATATCATAATCCACAATCTCAGAGATGTCCTTCCCTCTCAATATTTCGGCTGTGGTGTAAGTACGCATCCTCACTACGCTATGTAATGCTTTAATCCGTTGGCAGCTCCGTGCTTCACGTTTTCCACTCGTACAAGTGAGTGACCAAGTCGTCAAATCTTGGACGCAGGACGACGCGGCCAACACTGAAACGCTGCTGTCAGAGGAGGTCACGAGCGCTTCAAGTCCCAGTTGCCACCTGCTAGCAAACCGCGCTCTTATACGAGCGCGCTTGAAACTCGTGTCGCTCGCGATGGAGGACGCAAAGGAGGTGAGTCTGCCTTCTCGCTACCTTATGCGTATGTTCACTTACGTCCACCTCAAGTCCCTCCGGGTTCAGCCATCGCCTATCGGATATATTGCGATGGCAGTTTCCCTGCTATCCCAGGATGATCCAGAGAGTGCACTACGTATATTCGACCTTACCTTCCATGATTGTGGGCTGCACGACATCAGATTTATCTTACTACTGAAGGTGCGCGAGGTAATCCAGAATATTCTCACAATTAATCCACGCTTTGCTCAGTCGATCCTCGTGTTTGAATCGAGAAACCAAGAAGACGCAATGTCACGAGTTGAACTGCTTTCTGCGAGAGCAAACAATGACAGCGATGACGATGCCACCTACCTTTATACACAGGTACGTGCCTCACATGATTTAGAGTTATAACTACCACCGCTGATACATTCCACAGGTGCTTGCAGTCATGTACATGAAAAGGGGGAATTACAGACAAGCGATAACATTGATTGAACGTGCGAAGAACCTAGCTCCAAAGGAGGAACAATGTCCTCCCCTCATGACCATCTCGCTCGTAGGTCTCCTGCGGTTACTATCTATCAATCTAATCTTCCATGAAGATATTCGGGTGGAGTTTTAATGGACTGGACATCGTTGCTCGGCAACGTTTATGTGAAACCCTCTATGCTGAAGGACGTATAGCCGAAGCCGCAGGGATTCTGCTTAGTATCATGACGACATCTGACGAGGATACCCAAGAAAGCGAGGCAAATGTGGACTGGATAGTAGGTACGACTCCTAGCCGTTAGTCTTATTAATGCGCATGGTAACATCTATCATCAGATTTCATCCAAAAATGTGTCATGACACTTGAGGAGGTTGGCGATGAAGCTTTCGGTTCTGCAAAATATGATGATGCAATTACACAGTACTCTACTGCGTTGTCCCTCAGTCCTCCAAGTCCCGCAGGTCTGCTAATCAAGCGGAGCAAAGCTCGAGCGGCAAAAGGGTTATGGGAGGATGCACTACAGGATGCGAACGAGGTATGCAAGGTATCTTTTTTGTAGGAATCAGTTTCTTACAGCTGTCGCATAGGCAGTGAAAACGGACTCCCCTAACCCTTGGGGCTATGAGGCCAAGCACGCAGCGCTTCGCTTGGCGAAACGGTATGACGAAGTGATTGATACTTTCGAGTCTATGCTGCGCGCGATGGAGCAGTCTCATGACCCTGAAATCAGGCGTACGTACCTCCTGAATGAAATCTAAGATACACAGATGACGGTTTCGCAGAACTGCGTCAAAACTACACTTCTCCACCCGAGACGATCGCGGCTATCGATTCTGTCGCTCGCAAGATCCTCAAAAACTCTCCCCTCGTCGTCATCGATGTCACCACCGGTTACCTTTGCGACGGTCATGAGCGAATGCGTATTTTCAAGGCCGATCCGTCGTTTAAAGAACTCGTGTCATCCATGACGAGAGAACCGGACAATGAACGGATCCAACAAGTGGTTGCTAGTTTTTTTGGATATGCTATGTTCTCTCACACATGGCAGGGAAACGAGCCGTTATTCCAGGATGTCGGCGCAGTCAAATCCGTATGGGACCTTCCCAAAACTCTTCTGAATGAGAAGTTGCACAACTTCTGCAAAGAGACGCGCAGACTCGGTTATAAGTGGGCATGGTCAGATACGTGTTGCATCGACAAGGCTACGAGCTCGATCCTTAATCAATCTCTTACGTCCATGTACAAATGGTATGCGGATTCGGCGGCCACGCTCGTGTTCCTGGCCGACGTAGCACATCCATCCAAGCCCGGGGATCTCACGTGTAGTGTTTGGATGACACGATCATGGACTTTGCAGGAGCTTCTCGCACCGAAAGCCGTTGTCTTCTATGACTCCGAGTGGAAACCTTACCTCGACGATACTAGCGAGAACCACAAGGAATCTCCACAGATCATGCAAGAGCTGGCCGACGCTATGAAGATTGCCCACGGAACTATCACCACATTCTCTCCGGACGATCTCACGGTGCGCGAGAGGCTTCGTCTCGCCTCAACACGCAATGCGACAGTCGAGGAGGACGTCGCATACTCTCTCATTGGGATACTCAAGTCTGATATCAGGCCCCACTACGATGAAGGAGCCGATGCTCTCGGACATCTCCTTGAGGAGATTGTGGCCCGTTCTGGCGATTTCACCGTGCTTGCGTGGTCAGGGAAGTCGTCATCATACAATAGTTGTCTCCCAGCTTCCATCTCTGTTTACAACCAAACTCCTTATAACCCTCCATCACTCGAGGGTGAAGAGATGGAAACCTATATCACAGAACTACGGAGCAAGCCGTCTCAGCAGGAAGCCCTGGGTATCTACAATCAGATCAACTTTCTCCCACCCGCCATCTTTGCGGCCCGCCGTCTGCATCTTCCTTGCATCGTCTTCTCTATTGAAACACTCGGTATACGGGAGAGGCGCAGTAGCAATGAGAAAGTATATCGTGCAAGGGTATCAGGGCTCGGAACAGTGGAATTCACGACAGCAGATGATCTCCCGCTGCGAAAGCCACAGAAATTGGTTTTCGCGCATCCATGGATTCGTCATATCCGAGGCCCGAGTGATGAGGATGCCTGGGAAGATGACTCAGAATCTGTTGGCGACCTTGGCTCGGATGTGGATGATAGATCGGATGAGGTTGTGCCCCTGTGCACTGCCGAGCTCGCGCCTCAGGTTGATGATTATACCCGGGCACTACAAATGATTGCTCGCCTCAGACAGCCGTTCCATGCATTGCTTCTGGTACAACAGCCAGGTAGAAATTACAAGAGGGTCGCTACGGAGAATGAAATTGTAGTCCCGGGACTCGGAACCGACATCACATCCCAGAACCTTCGGGCCACAGTCTTGGAAATCCTGTGATACGTGTGTGCGAGGTTTGGGTTCAGCTGCTGGATTCTAAAGTTCGCCTACTGTTCGTCTTTTCATCACCGGTTGTTATTTTCACACTGTGTTCGTGGATTTGCTTGTTACGTGGCGAGGGAGACGAAACGTCGAGAACGTTCGCAATATCACTGATTACTTAATTCCTGAGTCTGAATTGGAGGAATGTTCATGCTCATGTGTCGTAGATGACGGCAATGTTAAGACTGGTCAGCACGAAAACTAGAAATCATACAAGTTAACACGTGGAAGTTTATTTCAGACATTCAGTGATTTTAAGGCCAGAATGCCGCTCGTCGTCAAGGACAACGAATGAGTTTGCCATATAGTCGGGATACGGTCCAAGCCCCCGGGCGACCGCCATATCCGGCTCCAAAACTCTTCGTCCTGGTGAGTGACGTTGATCCGAGCCTTGTGTTCGTGACCATGCTGCCACACAACGTACAAGAATTTCAGGATAGACGCAAGAGATTGCAAATTGGCTTCCCATAAACCCTTCAAATTCTCTAGAGTGGCCCTGGTAATCTCCAGCATAGTCGTCCACTCCTTTTGGCCCTTGCTATCACGCCGAGTCTTGTCCAGTGTCTTACCCTTACCCTCATAGACCGGTATGTGGAAGTCCCAGGTGACGCACAGGTTTGCGAGCGCGGGCTCATTATATACTGCCAAAGTTATGAAGTTCCATACAGAGAACCGTAGAGAGAGTTTGTCGTACGAATGTCGTACGATCCGCACAAGCGAGGCTACCGTGGCCTCAGGGTTTGTCAAGTGTCCGACAATAGTCGGTGGAGGAGCCACCATCGAGGCGGGAGGTAGGATATCCGTCGATAGACCGGGAAAGCGACGCTTCTTTGCACTGCAAAGGAGTTGAAGAACTCACCTTTATTTGAAGCGTAGCAACGTATCGTGCAATTGTATATCTAAAATTTTTGCTGATGCCACAAATCAACGGGTATCCCCTGGATTTCCATACGCCTCATTCTAGATGGACCTGCCTTGTACCTGTCAGTCAAACGTGATGTGCCAACCACGTTCCAGGCTGAGGTAGTACCATAATTGGATGACTTCGCTATCGTCAAACGGCTTACCTGGGGGAAACCACGGAAGGCGACTTGGAGTACTTGATAAGAATGTCATGAGATGACCTCGGGATTCTTATGAGTGCTTACCGTTACATATGTCGAGATTCCCTACCCACAAGAGAGGGCTGTACGACCCTTACCACGCGAAGCCCGATATAAGACCAAGGTCGTCTTCCCGCTCGTCCAAAGTTCCCTCACGCAACCACTTAACAGCTGCATATTGAGACCGTGCAATAACTTACGGGTATATACTTCTCACCCAGCGTATTCCTCACTCCTCGGACGACGAAGGCGGAGCGATGGGTCCTGCCGTGTCGATGCTGCCTGCGCCGCCGACTACAACTGTTACAGTGGTGTCCTCATTTCGACGCCCAGGCCCCAACCCGACCATGCAAGCGATAATGAACGCAGGAAGAAGCTGCCGTATGAGAAGCACAGAAAAGAGCCCGGGAAGACGGAGAACTGGTGGAGCATCCACTGGGAAGAACATGCAAGGAAGGGTTTAGGGGCAGTATAGGATGCCTCGAGGAGGGCGTTTGAGGAGACACGTAGAGCTATGGTAGAGAAAGTGGAGACAGGACGAGCGACAATGCAGGGGAGTGAGGCGACTGAGTCGTTGAACAGGCAGTGCAGGAACAAGAGCAAGCCAGAGAATCAATATTCACTGCAGTGACAGTACCCGTTCTATTGCTAGTCGCGGTATGGACAACGGATCGTGTCCGGAGACAGTGGAGACGAGGCGATCGTCTGGAATGCGACCACTTACAAGAAAGTGCGCGAGTTCACAAGATAGTACGGGGGTGGCAGTGTAACAGCGGTCGACATCTCGAACGACTGCACCACAATTGTCGCTACAAGTTTCAGCACCATCGGCACCGTTTGGGTATTCCGAAGCATCACTTCCGATACCCAGTCCTCATGCACCTTAACATTTGTGGTGTCAAGTTCTCCCCGGGAGGCAGTCAGTTTGCCGCGGCCTCGAAATATTCCGGTTCTGTGTCTACAGCACCGGTGACGATACCTTGTTCGATTCAGGGTCTCGGTGTTCAACCAAATCACATTCGGTGGTCACTCCGTTGGCCTTGTCACCTTATGGCCAGCAACTATTCGTAGCCAGCAAGGGCAAGGTCACCTGTCTCAGCGTCTCCAACTCTTCGTTTTCAGAATGGTTGATCCATGAAACTCAATCTTCCACATCTATAGCATCCAATGAAAGATTCATTGCATGTTCCGCAGGCTCATCAGTTTCGCTATGGGGTTGCGTGTCTCACAAGTAGATTGGTAGCTTTATCACGCACACCGCAGTCATCAACTGCATTGCCCTCTCACCAAGTGGGGTGTCCCAAGAGGAGCTTGAAGGTACCGAAGTCTTCGTCGACGTTCCCGGTCGAAGGATTATACATAATAATGGGCCGGGACATGGAAGAGCTCGTCATCACGACGACCCTTGCAGCACATGGCTTTTATGTATTTATCGAAGACTTTGCGAACTATGAGAGCGGTGGGAAAAGACGGCGAGGTACGAGATTTCAGCTGGCCATCAAGTGGGACGTCGGGGGTGAGAAAAGGAAGATGCTCCAGTTGAAAGTGAGGGAAGTATGTTGTCTTATTTCTTTGGTGCATCGCATCGTGATAACCTTGCAGAATAATGAAACTACCAACGCACCCTCTGAGACCCTTCTCCGCAAAGTGCGCCACGTCCTTACACTTCTATATCCACAGCCTCCTTCTAACTGCACCCATGTGGTCCCGGCATTGATCGGCGTCCCGTTATTGAGGGTATCGACATTGACGCATTCAGATACGCTGCTGTATAATAGGGAAATGAAGGTTCCCTCAGCCCGTGACATGGAAAGGGCATACTTACAACCCGAAACTGGATAACGTGAAAAGATCAGAAACGCTTCACAGGTACATGCGACGAAGAGGAGTTCTGCCTCACACGTGCCCCCATCGAACTGCGACTCACACTGATGCACGCCTAGATGGGTGAGATGTTGGTCGGGCACGATATCGCCGTCTGTTGTATCACATCCTACCCCTTGCATCTCGCTGGGGCGGAGCACACGTTGACGAGCCTGCCGATGGACTTCAGGGGTGCAAGCCAGATGTGTTTTATCATCGTGAGGCCCTGGTTTTGTGTGTGAAGATACCGGGGAAGCCCAGAGTTTGGCAGGACCGAGTGCAGGGTAGAGGGCATTGATACATGTACTGGATACCTTTCTGGGATGGGCCAATACTATCACCACGCCTTCAACATGTTTCTGCCAACCCTCGACTCATGCACGGTCTCGTGCGGACGAAAACACCAGAACTCGTGGAGGCGTAAATTAACCAGGCGCCAAGATCGTTACTGAAATGAGAATGCCGCATTTCCAAATCTTTCATCGATATTCTGATTGTGAAGAACACGGCATGACTTGGATCGTATGAACAGATCCATATCGATAGCTTGAGGAACGTCCAGAATCATATAAAAGAAGCTGTAAATGACTCTACAAAGTGTTATTCCTAAGTCCGCCTGCTATGCTCCAGAGCGACTCGAGCGGTGTTGGTGGGTTTGCTGGCGACGATGATGGGTGCGTAACAGCAGTCAGAGAGGTTGAGTCAGCTCTACAGGCTGACAGCTCGCTTGTGGTGGTCAAGATGCGAAACAGATCGAGATAGAATCACAGAGCGACGTATATGCAGTTGCCTTTGCAGACGACAGTCAGGTCCTAGGAGGATATAAAGACGGTTACATTCGTCGATGGAAGATTGAAGACGGGCAGCAACAGGGTCCAACCATGAAAGGGACCATTATCTCTTCTGATGCTATCTCTTCTATCGCCGTTTCCCAGGATGGGCGGTGGATTGTGTCCGCAGACACCCGGAACGAGCTGATCGTCTGGAATGCGGCCACTCACGAAGAAGTGCTCCACACACAATACAAGAACACCGTATGTGCTGTCGACATCTCGAGCGACTGCACTAAATTTATCGCTGCGAGTTTTTACGCTGGCACCGCCCGGCTACTCGGCATCCCTTCCGGCGCCGAATTGCTCCCTCCCCTCTCACACCGTAGCATTCTTGGTGTCAAGTTCTCCCCGGACGGCAGTCGGTTTGCTACTGCCTCAGCTGGTCGCGGTTTCCGCATCTACAGCACCCACAATGGCGACGTCTTGTTCGATTCAGACAGTCTGGGTTCAATCGGGTCAACGGCCGTGATCACTGTTCCGTTGGCCTGGTCATCCGATGGCCAGCAACTGTTCGTAGCGACCAAAGGCAAAATCACCTGCTTCGACGTTTCCTATTCTTGGCCTTCAGAATGGTCGATCCACGAAACTCGATCTGATGTACATATAGCATCCAACGGCAGATTCATTGCATGTTCCGCAGGCAAATCAGTTTCGCTGTGGGATTGCGTGTCCCACGAGCAGATCGGTAGCATCATCACACACGCCGGGGTCATAAGGTGCATTGCTCTTTCGCCAGGCGGGAGGTATCTCGCATGCGGAGTTGGCAGTAATATCACAATTCACAACCTCGGAGACGTCCTTCCCTTGGAGTATTTCAGCAGCAGTGTAAGTGAGCATCGTCATTATGCTACGTGATGTTTTACAGTAATCCTCCAGAAACTCGTTGCCCAGCTTCCGCTTGTACGAGTGAGCGTCGAGGCCTTCAAATTGTGGACACGGGGCGATCCGACGAACACCGAAAAGTTGTTGTTAGAGAAGATCGCGAGCGCTTCAAGGCCCAACCACCACCTGCTAGCATTCCGTGCTCTTCTACGAGCGCGCTTGAAACATCTGGCGCTCGCGATAGAGGACGGCAAGGAGGTGAGTGTATCTTTTCGCTACCCCACGCGCATGCTCACATGCAAGTATCTCAAGTCCCTCCGGGCCCGGCCGTCATCTATTGGGTATATCGCGATGGCACTTGCCCTGCTTGGCCAGGGCGATAGAGATGGGGCTCTACGCATATTTGACCTTGCTTTTCATGATTCTGAGCTGGATGACAGCAGGATGCTCTTGCTACTTAAGGTGTGTAAGTTGGTCTAGATCGTTCCCGCTATCAATCTTTGTTTCTTCGCTCAGTCGATCCTCGTGTTTGAAACCGGGAACCAAGAAGACGCGATAACACGCGTAGAACTACTTGCTGCGAGAGCAAACGGTGACAGCGATAACGATGCCACCTACCTTTACACACAGGTACGTGCTTCGTGTAGTACAGACCTGTAATTATCAGCGCTGATACACTCTGCAGGTCCTTGGAGTGATGTACATGAAGAAGGGGGATTACGGACATGCAATACCATTGATCGAACGTGCGAAGAACCTAGCCCCGAAGGACAGAATGTGTCCTCCCCTAATGACGATCTCCCTCGTAGGTCTTCTGTGGTTACTATCTAGTAATCTAACCCTCTATGGAGATGTTCGGGTGGAGTTTCAATGCACTGGACATCATTGCCCGGCAAGGTCTATGTGAAACTCTCCACGCTGAAGGACGTACAACCGAAGCCGTGGAGATTCTCCTCAATATCATCAAGAGATCAGACGAGGAGACCCGGGGAAGCAAGGCGAATGTGGACTGGGTTGCTGGTACGTCTTGTAGTCACTGGTCTGGTTAACGTGTACATTAGTGTCTGTCATCAGATTTCACCCAAAAATGCGTTGTGACGCTTGAGCGCATTGGCGACGAAGCCTTGACTTCTACAAAACATGATGATGCAATTACACAGTATTCTACTGCGTTATCCCTCAGTCCTCCAAGTCCTGCGGGTCTGCTGATCAAGCGGAGCAGAGCTCGAGCGGCAAAAGGGCTATGGGAGGACGCCCTACAGGATGCGAACGAGGTATGCACGGTATCCTTCTTGTATGAGTCAGTTGCCTACGATTGCCGTATAGGCAGTGAAAGCGGACCCCTCCGATCCTTGGTGCTACGAGGCCAAACACGCGGCGCTTTACGGAGTGGAACGGTATGATGAAGCGATCGATGCTTTCAAGTTTATGCTGTACGCGATCAAACAGTCTCATGACCCTGAAATCAGGCGTACGTGCCTCCTGTATGAATTTAATATGCACAATTGATGGTTTCGCAGAACTGCGTAAGAACTACATTTCTCCATCCCAGACGATTGCGGTTATCGATTCCATCACTCGCGAAGTCCTCGAAAGTCATCCCCTCGTCGTCATCGATGTCAGAACTGGTTGCCTTTGCGATATTCCCAAGCGAATGTGTATCTTCGAGGCTGATCTCTCGTTCAAAGAGCTTGTTTCATCCATCACAAGAGAACTGGACAATGAGCGGATCCAAGGAGTCGTTGAAAGATTTTTCGGATACGTCATGTTCTCTCACGTGTGGCAAGGGAATGAGCCGTCATTCCAGGAGGTCAACGTAGTCAAATCTGTGTGGAAGCTTCCGGACACGCCCTTGAATGAGAAGTTGCGCAATTTCTGCAAGGAAGCGCGCAGACGTGGTCACAATTGGGCATGGTCAGATACGTGCTGTATCGACAAGGCTACGAGTTCGATCCTTAATCAATCCCTTACGTCTATGTACAAATGGTACGCGGATTCGGCAGCCACACTTGTGTTCCTGGCCGGCATAGCGCATCCATCCAAGCCCGGGGATCTCACAGGTAGTGTTTGGATGACACGAGCATGGACTTTACAGGAGCTTCTCGCACCGAAAGTTGTCTTCTTCTATGACTCCGAGTGGAAACCATACCTCGACGATACTAGCCAGAACCACAAGAAATCCCCGCAGATCATGCAAGAGCTGGCAGATGCTATGAAGATCCACCACGGAACTATCACCACATTCTCTCCGGACGATCTCGTGATACAGGAGAAGCTTCGTCTAGCTTCGACGCGTAATGCGACGGTCGAGGAGGACATTGCATATTCTCTCATCGGGATGTTCAAGTCCGACATCAGGCCTCGCTACGGTGAAGGAGCTGACGCTCTGGGCCATCTCTTGGAGGAGATCGTGGCCCGCTTTGGCAATGTCACCGTGCTTGCGTGGTCAGGGAAGTCGTCATCATACAATAGTTGTCTCCCAGCTTCCACTTCCGTTTACAACCAAACTCCTTACAACCCTCCATCACTCGAGGGTGAAGAGATGGAAACTTATACCACGGAACTACGGAGCAAGCTGTCTCAGCAGGAAGCCCTGGATATCTATAATCAGATTAACTTTCTCCCACCCGCCATCTTTGCGGCCCGCCGTCTGCATCTTCCTTGCATCATCTTCTCTGTTGAGAGACTCGGTATGCGGGAGAGGCATAGTAACAATGAGAAGGTATATCGTGCCAGGGTATCAGGGCTCGGAACAGTGGAATTCACGACAGCAGACGATCTCCCTTTGCGAAAGCCACAGAAATCAGTCTTTGCGCATCCATGGATTCGTCATATCCGAGGTCCGAGTGATGAGGATGCCTGGGAAAATGACTCGGAGTCCGTTGGCGACTTTGGCTCAGATGCGGATGATAGATCAGATGAGGTTGTGCCCTCGTACAATTCCCCCGCACCTCAAGTTGGTGATTATACCCGTGCACTACAAATGATTGCTCGCCTCGGACAGCCATTCAATGCGCTGCTTCTGGTACAGCAGACCGGTAGAAATTACAAGAGGGTCGCTACGGAGAATGAGATTGTAGTCGCAGGACTTGGAATCGACATCACAGCCCAGAGCATTCGGGCGACAGTCTTGGAAATCCTATGATACGTGTGTGCAGGGTTTGGGCTCGGCTGCTGGTTAATGGAGCAACATGCGACGATATGCGGCCAAGAACTTAGAAGTGATACCGGTAATGTGTAAGACCCCCCGAGGGTTTCGATACTCGTGTACATCACTTGGACCTTCGTTTGGAGGTAATTTAGTGTCTAACACCTTTTGCGCTAGGACGCTTGTCGGCTAATGATAGGGCTCGCCCGAGCTCAACAGAGATGGCAGCCGTGGAGAGAACTGGAGTTGTAATAGAGAGACCTTGGCGAACTACAATACCACTTAGGAAATCCGGCTATACATCTAATAGCAGCCGCGTGTTCATGATCATGAAGATGCGAGTCAAGCCGCCGCCCATCGCAGCATCTCGTGAATTGGTCAATGTAACCTCAGTAACATTATAGTGGAACGTACGAAGCCCACGGTGACCATAATTTCCCCGACCTGTTGCGCCCACCACCGCGTTGATGTCGACGCAGTCGCCATGCCTCGTCGGAAGCGGTCAACTTATCCTAGCACAGCCTAACAGCTCCCATCACCCCATATTACACACAGGGGACTTTTCAAAACAATCAGCTCCAGTCAGCACAGCTAAATCCCCACATAGATATATATACACTTGCTACTTTCTTTCCTAACATCCTCCAGCAGTCCCGTGCGTCAACAGCAATTTGAAAAATGTTACACTCGAGCTAGGTGAGAAGAGTCCGAATATAATCTTCAAGGACGCAGGCCTTGAGCAGGCTGTTAACTGGACTATGTTTGGCGTTTTGTAGGTTCCTTTGCTTTCTTCCCTTGGCTTCATGAATTCTGATTTCCTGTAAACAGTTTCAATCAGGGTCAGTGCTGCATTGCGGGCTCGCGTATATTCGTTCAAGTAGGAATCTACGACGAATTCTTGAAATGTTTCACGGAGAAATCACAATCAATTAAAGTTGGAGACCCCTTTGCTCCTGACACCTTCCAGGGACGGCAGGTCTCTAAGACCCAATACGACATAAGATCCCATGCATATTTCTTTCGGTTTATCTGCGCCCTGACACGATGCACGTTATGTGGCGCATTATGGGTTATATCGACTCTGAGACGGAAGGTGTCAAGGTCCACATTGGCGGCGAACGCCACGGTAACGATGGCTACTTTATGCAGCCGACTATTTTCCTCGATACCAATTCGAATATGCGTATCATGAAGGAGGAAATCTTCGGACCCGTCAGAGTCGTGATCAAGTTCGGGGACGAAGAAGACGTGCGTCAGGCAAATGATACTGTGTACGGTCTTTGCCGCGGCAGTGTTCACCAAGGACGTGAATCGCGCGATCACGACAGCACACAAGCTCAAGGCAGGGATGGTCTGTGTGAATCGCTACGCCCTGTCGAACCCGAATGTCCCGTTCGGCGGTTATAAGCAGAGTGACATTGGGCGGGAGATGGGAGAATATGCACTGGCTAAGTATGTTCTCCTCTCCTCACATCGGGCACTCACTTGATGTTAATTCTGCGGCAGCTACACCGAAGTCAAGGCCGTCAACGTGAATCTTGGGTTGAAGATGATGTAAACTTCGTTCCTTGTATGCGAGAAGCTTAAGCATCATTTCTTGGGTTGTAGAAAGCGCCTCTCAACAGTAAATTCGAACCCTGTCGAAAGTATTATGTTGTACTATCAGCTGCCTGGCGAACCTGCTTTGTGGAATATAGTCGACGGTATGCGTTTCTGGAGGGGGTACGGACTGACCAAAGAATATCATTGAACACCCTTTCTTTCGCTCCATCTTAATCCCATCATGGAGGACCACACTACCCAAGAGCCGGCAGGAAACAAAATAAACCTACCTATGTCTTTCATAACTCCGATCAAACACCCGAAAGCTGTGGTTTTGGTTTCGCGCCCGACCTCGAGGGGAAGGTAGGATATCCGTCGGTAGACCGGAAAAGAAACACCTCTTTGAACGGCAAAGGAGTACAAGAACCTGGAGCCCACAGTCTCCATTTACCTGCACCCCAGTGATCCCGGCATTGATCAGAATCCCGTTGCTGAGGGTATCGACATTGATTTATTCAGAAACCCTGCTGTGTGACCGGGAACTGAAGAAAGTGCCCTGACTCGTGACATCTAGACCAAGTCGGAAAGGGCGTACAATGCTTCACGGGTACATGCGACGAAGGGAGTTCTACCTCGCTCGTGCCCCCATCGAACTGCGAGGCGTCGAAGCACTCAAAACTGATGCACGCCTTGATGGGTGAGATATTGGTCAGGCACGATATCGCCATCTGTTGCATCACACCTACCTCTCCCATCTCACCGGGATGGTGCACACGTTGACGAACCTAGCGATGGACTTCAGGGGTGCAAATTAGACGGTTTGATGATCCTGAGGCCTTGGTTTTGTGGAAAGGAATCGGAGAGGAAGTGGAGGTTGGAGGGTATCGGTAAGTGTGAGGACACAGGGAAGCCCACAGTTTGGCAGGGCAGAGCGCAAGGTAGACGGCGTTGATACATGTGCTGGATACTTTGCTGCGATAAGCCAATACATCATCACGCCTTCAGCATGCTTCTGTCAACCCTCGCCTCATGCACGATCTCATGCGGACGAAAACGCCGGAAATTGTGGAGAGCTATAGTGAGGAGCCAGGGTCGCTATTGAAATGAGAATGTTGCACTCCCAAGTCTTCATCGATATTCTGATAGTGAAAAAGACGGCATGACTTGGATCGCATGAACAGATCCATATCGATAACTTGAGGAACGTGCAGAGTCATATAACAGAGCCATGATTCTACGAAGTGCCGTTCCTTTCCTCTCTAAACTCCCGGGCGAGGTGTGCTGGTGTGTTTGCTATCGAAATGATGGGTGTGTACCAGCAGTCAGAGGAAACGAGAAGACCCCACTGACAATTTCCTGTGGTTAAGATGCGAAACGACTCCGGATTGCATTTCGGAGTGACGTATACGCAATCGCCTTCGTGGACGAAAGTCAGTTCGTTGCAGGATGTGAAGATGGCAGTATTCATCGATGGAAGATCGAACAGCAATGCGGTCGAACCGTGCAAGCGGCTGACAGTATCTATTCTATCGCCGTTTCACAGGATGGGCGGTGGATCGTGTCCGGAGACGACGGAAACAAGGCAATCGTCTGGAATGCAACCACTCACAAAAAAGTGCGCGAGGTCGAACACGGGAGTTTCGTAACCGGGGTCGATATCTCGAGCGACTGCACTAAGGTCGTCATTGGGGGCTGGGACTACTCCCACAACGTCCGGCTATTCGACATCACTTCCGGTACTCAACTGCTTTGTCCCCTCTCACACGGTTACATTCGTACTGTCAAGTTCTCCCCAGACGGTAGTTGCTTTGCTACCGTTTCGAATGATTCCAATGTTCGCGTCTACAGCACCCACGATGGCAATGTCTTGTTCGATTCAGGTACTCAGGGTTGTACTGCCTCACAGTTGGTCACTCTGTTGGCCTGGTCTTCCGGTGGCCAGCAACTGTTTGTAGCCAGCAAAGGCAAAATCACCCGTTTCAACGTTTCCAACTTTTCGTCTTCAGAATGGTCGATCCATGAGACTCAGTCTGATGTATCTATGACATCCAACGGCAGATTCATCGCATGTGCTTCGGGCTCATCGGTTTCGCTATGGGATTGCGTGTCCCACAAGCAGGTCGGTAGCATCATCACACACAATACAGACATCTACTGCCTTGCTCTCTCACCAAGCGGGGGGTATCTCGCATGCGGAGTTGACAACAATGTCATAATTCACAACCTCAGAGATGTCCTTCCCTCTCAGTATTTCGGCCGTGGTGTAAGTACGCATCCTCATTACGCCATGCAGTGCTTCAATCCGTTGGTAGCTCCGTTCTTCACGGTTTCCACTCGTACAAGCGAGTGACCAAGTCCTCAAATCATGGACACAGGACGACGTGACCAACACTGAAACACTGCTGTCAGAGGAGGTCACGAGCGCTTCAAGTCCCAGTCACCACCTTCTAGCAAACCGCTCTCTTATACGAGCGCGCTTGAAACACGTGGCGCTCGCGATGGAGGACGCAAAGGAGGTGAGCCTGCCTTCTCAACACCCCCATGCGCATGTTCACTTACGTCCACCTCAAGTCCCTCCGAGTTCAGCCATCACCAATCGGATATATCGCAATGGCAGTTTCCCTGCTTTCCCAGGGCGATCAAGAGAGTGCACTACGTATATTCGACCTTACCTTCCATGATTGTGAGCCGGACGACATCGGATTTATCTTACTACTGAAGGTGTGTGAGGTAATCCAGATTATTCTCGCAATTAATCCGCGCTTTGCTCAGTCGATCCTCGTGTTTGAATCCACAAACCAAGAAGACGCGATAACACGCGTAGAACTGCTTGCTGCGAGAGCAAACGATGACAGCGATAACGATACCACCTACCTTTACACACAGGTACGTGCTTCGCATGATTTAGACCAATAATTACCACCGCTGATACATTCCACAGGTGCTTGCAGTTATGTACATGAAGAAGGGGAATTACAGACATGCGATAACATTGATCAAACGTGCGAAGAACTTAGCTCCAAAGGACGAACAATGTCCTCCCCTCATGACGATCTCGCTCGTAGGTCTCCTGCGGTTACTATCTGTCAATCTAACCTTCCATGAAGATATTCGGGTGGAGCTTCAATGGACTGGACAGCGTTGCTCAGCAACGTCTATGTGAAACCCTCTTTGCTGAAGGACGTACAGCCGAAGCCACGGCGATTCTGCTTAATATCATGACAACATCAGACGAGGACACCCAAGGAAGCAAGGCAAATGCAGACTGGATAGCGGGTACGCCCCCTAGCCACTGGTCTTATCAGTGCGCATGGTGACATCTATCCTTAGATTTCATTCAAAAATGTGTCATGACACTTGAGGACGTTGGCGATGAGGCTTTCGGTTCTGCAAAACATGATGATGCAATTACACAGTACTCCACTGCGTTGTCCCTCAGTCCTCCAAGCCCGGCAGGCCTACTAATTAAGCGGAGCAAAGCTCGAGCGGCAAAGGGGTTATGGGAGGACGCACTACAGGATGCGAACGAGGTATGCACAGTATCTTTTTCGTATGAGTCAGTTTCCTACAGCTGTCACACAGGCAGTGAAAGCAGACTCCTCTACCCCTCGAGGCTATGAGGCCAAGCACACGGCGCTTCACGGAGCGAAACGGTACGACGAAGCGATCGATGCTTTCAACTCCATGCTGCACGCGATCGAACAGTCTCATAACCCTGAAATCAGGCGTATGTACCTCCTGAATGAATCTAAGATACACAAATGACGGTTTCGCAGAACTGCGTCCAAACTACATTTCACCACCGCAGACGGTCGCGGCTATCGAATCTAGTGCTCGCGAGATCCTCGGGGGTGGTCCCCTCGTCGTCATCGATGTCACCACCGGTTGCCTTTGCGATGGTCATGAGCGAATGCATATCTTCAAGGCCGATCCGTCATTCAAAGAACTTGTGTCATCCATGATAAGAGAACTGGACAATGAACGGATCCAAGAAGTGGTTGCTAGTTTTTTCGGATATGTTATGTTCTCTCACGTATGGCAGAGGAACGAACCGTTATTCCAGGACGTCGGCGCAGTCAAATCCGTGTGGGACCTTCCCAAAACTGTTCTGAATGACAAGTTGCACAACTTCTGCAAAGAGACGCGCAGACTTGGTTATAAGTGGGCGTGGTCGGATACTTGTTGTATCGACAAGTCCACGAGTTCCATCGTTTATCAATCTCTTACGTCCATGTACAAATGGTACGCGGATTCGGCAGCCACGCTCGTGTTCTTGGCAGACGTAGCACATCCATCCAAGCCCGGGGATCTCACTGGTAGTGTTTGGATGACACGATCATGGACTTTGCAGGAGCTTCTCGCACCGAAAGTCGTCTTCTTCTATGACTCCGAGTGGAAACCATACCTCGACGATACTGGCAAGAACCACAAGGAATCTCCACAGATCATGCAAGAGCTGGCCGACGCTATGAAGGTTCCCTACGGAACTATTGCCACATTCTTTCCGGACGATCCCGCGATACGGGAGAAGCTTCGTCTCGCTTCAGTGCGCAATGCGAGATACGAGGAGGACATTGCATACTCTCTCATCGGGATATTCGAGTCCGATATCAGGCCTCACTACGGTGAAGGTGCTAACGCTCTCGGCCATCTCTTGGAGGAGATCGTGGCCCGCTTTGGTGATGTCACCGTGCTTGCGTGGTCAGGGAAGTCATCATCATACAACAGTTGTCTCCCAGCTTCCATCTCCGTTTACAACCAAACTCCTTACAACCTTCCATCACTCGAGGGGGAAGAGATGGACACCTGTATCATGGAACTACGGAGCAAGCTGTCTCAGCACGAAGCCCTGGGTATCTATAATCAGATCAACTTTCTCCCACCCGCCATCTTTGCGGCCCGTCGTCTGCTTCTTCCTTGCATCGTCTTCTCTATTGAAACACTCGGTATACGGGAGAGGCATAGTAGCAATGAGAAGGTATATCATGCCGGGGTACCAGGGCTCGGAACAGTCGAATTCACGACAGCAGATAATCTCCCGCTACGAAAGCCACAGAAATTGGTTTTCGCGCATCCATGGATTCGTCATATCCGAGGTCCGAGTGATGAGGATGCCTGGGAAGATAACTCGGAATCTGTTGGCGACTTTGGTTCGGATGTGGATGATAGATCGGATGAGGTTGTGCCCCTGTGCGCTGCCGAGCTCGCGCCTCAGGTTGATGATTATACCCGGGCACTACAAATGATTGCTCGCCTCAGACAGCCGTTCCATGCATTGCTTCTGGTACAACAGCCAAGTAGAAATTACAAGAGGGTCGCTACGGAGAATGAAATTGTAGTCCCGGGCCCTGGAACCGACATCATATCCCAGAACATTCGGGCGGCAGTCTTGGAAATCCTGTGATACGTGTGTGCGGGGTTTTGGCTCAGCTACTGGTTTCTAAAGTTGGCCTACTGTTCATCCTTTTATCACTTGCTGTTCTTTTCACGCTGTGTTTGTGGGTTTGCCTGTTACTTGGCGAGAGAGACGAAACCTCGAGAGCGCTCGCGATAATACCAATCGCTTGATTCCTGAGTTTGAGTTGGGAATGTTCATGTTCATGTGTCGTAGACGACGACGGTGTTAAAGCTGGTCAGCACGAGACTAGAAATCATACAAGTCAACTCGCGGAAGTTCACTACAGAAATTCAGCGGTTTTGGTCGCTCCGGAAGCTCGGCCATCGGGAAACCTGAGGCAGTAGTGATAATCAAGTCATGATTTTGACATAGGGGTGTGACTCCCCTGCCGAAATGGATGTGAACGGCTTCTGTGTTTTGCCATGCTCTGCGGTAGGACCTCCGATCGGCCACTGAAATGATTAGGTAAGGACCCAGATTAGTCTATTTTACACTTCTGCTCGACGTCCGTCAACGTCTCTACTACGAACCTTGGCAGACGCCGACGACGAAAGGACCGGCGAGGGTGTCAATGTGCGAACGTTAAAGGGACAGGTTGTCATCCCAAGGTGCTAGGATACCTCATACAAAACGTTCGCTCAAATTTTGATTCCGACATGCGCCTCTCGTCGGACCTGCCAAACGGGATGGAAGAAATTGGAGTGGTCTTCCCCACCAGATGTCGAAGAGGAAGAAAAGTATGATATCGTACTGGCTGCCGATGGCATGTACGATCCGAGACAATGCGCATTGGATACGTGACCGCGTCATGAAGACTTTGAAGAAACCGATGCCGATGATGGGAGTACTTGCCGGACTGCCAGTAGCACCAACGATCTTACGATAGTGCCGGAAGTTGATTGTTCGTTCTTCGATTTCCTACTTGCTTCCTTTTTCACAACGAGTCCCTTTTGCACACACTGGTAAATGTTCCTCCGCTAGACTTGCAGTTGGCTCCTCCAAGCAAGGTTATCGCCGCCGCCGCCGGCACTTCGCGAGTTGGCTTCCTTTTTCAATACTCTTCAGAGAACTTGATAACGTTGAAACTCCAGCTGTGTAGTCAAGAGCACGGCATGAGTTGGATCGTGTGAACAACTTGAAATCCATATCAATAGCTTGAGGAACATGCAGAATCATATAACGGGAGCCGTGATTAAGCCTACAAAGTGTCGTTCCTTTCCCCTCTAAACTCCAGGGTGAGATGTGTTGGTAGCCTTGCCAACGACGACGATGGGTGCGTGCCAGCAGTCAGGGAAGCTGAGGCGGTTCTACTGACGGCTTGTTGTGGTGGTTAAGTCGCGACACAGATCGAGATTGCATCCCAGAGTAGTGTATACACGATCGCCTTCGTGGACGAAAGTCAGCTCGTTGGAGGATGTGAAGACGGTAGTATTCATCGATGGAAGATTCATCTGCAAACCTACCCGAACCATTACTGACCGTAACGGACACGTGTTGGCAACAGCGTGCCATAACAGCACTTGCCGAGCACTTAAACAATTCAAAAACTGTAGGAAGCGGGTGCTGTAATTCATCCAGTTTGCAGATGTGTCCTTCCCTTGAAGTATCTCGTCAATGTTGTAAGTGAGCGTGCTCATTACGCTATGGAACGCTCTAATCCGTCGACAGCCCCTTGTCGCTCAGTTTCCGCTCGTACGAGTGAGTGTCGAGGCGTTCAAATCGTGGACACAGGGCAATCCGACCAACACCGAAACGCTGCTGTCAGAGGAGATTACGAGCACTTCAAGTCCTAATTACCACTACCTGCTAGCAAGCCGTGCTCTTGTACGAGCGCGTTTGAAACATGTGGCGCATGCGATACAGGACGCAATGGAGGTGAGTCTGCCTTCTCACTACCTCATACGTATGTTTACTCACATGCACCACAAGTCCCTCCGGGTTCAGCCATCGCCTATCGGATATATCGCGATGGCGGTTTCCCTGCTTGGCCAGGGCGATCGAGAGGGTGGGCTATGCGCATTCGACCTCGCGTTTCACGATTGTGAGTTGCACGACAACAGGCTCCTCTTGCTACTGAAGGTGCGTGAGGTGAGCTGGGTCGTTCTCACTGTTAATCTTCATATCTCTCAGTCAATCCTCGTGTTTGAATTCGGGAACCAAGCAGTCGCAATAACACGTGTAGAACACCTTACAAGAGCAAGTGATGTCAACGATGATGATGCCATCTACCTGTACACCCAAGTACTGCCTCGCGTGATGTAGACCTATAACCGTCACCGCTGATACATTCCGCAGGTCCTTGCAGTTGTGAACAAGAAAAAGGGAAATTTCGAACGTGCGGTGTCATTGATTGAACGCGCGAAGAACGTAGGCCAAAATGTCAAACGGGGTCTTCCCCTTGTAACGATCCCGCTCGTAGGTCTTCTGCCGTCACTGTCTATTAATCCAATTCTCCACGAAGATATTTGAGTGGAGTTTCGATGGACTGGACATCGTTGCTCAGCAACATCTCTGTGTAACCCTCTATGCGGCAGGACGTACAGCTGAAGTCCTGGAGATTCTTAACATCATCAGGACATCGGAAGAGGGGATCCAAGGGAACAAGGGAACTGCGGACTGGATAGCAGGTATGACTCGTAGCCGCCAGCCTTGTCGATGTGCAATGGTGACATCCATCATCAGATTTCATCCAGGGATGTGTTATGACACTTGAGCGCGTTGGCGACGAAGCCTTGACTTCTGCAAAGCACGGCGACGCAATTACACAGTACTCTACTGCGTTGTCCCTCAGTCCTCCAAGTCCCGCAGGTCTGTTTACTAAACGGAGTAGGGCCCGAGCGGCAAAGGGGTCATGGGAGGATGCACTGCAGGACGCGAACGAGGTATGCATGGTATCCTTCCTGTACGAACCAGTTTCCTACAACAGTTACACAGGCAGTGAAGGCGGACTCCTCTATCCCTTGGGCCTATGAGGCCAAGCATGCGGCGCTTCACGGAGCGAAACGGTATGACGAAGCGATCGATACTTTCAAGTCTATGCTACACGCGATCGAACAGTCTCATGACCCTGAAATCAGGCGTACGTACCCCCTGTGTGAATCAAATATGCACAATTGACGGTTTTGCAGAACTGTATCAGAACTATATTGCTCCATCCCGGACGATCGCGGCTATCGATTCTATCGCTCGCGAGATCCTCAAAAGTCATCCCCTCGTCGTCATCGATGTCACCACCGGTTGCCTTTGCGACGGGCCTAAACAGCTGTGTATCTTTGAGACTGATCCGTCGTTTAAAGAGCTTGTTTCATCCATGACTAGAAGACCGGACGATGAGCAGATCCAAGAAGTCGCTGAAAGATTTTTCAGATATGTCATGTTCTCCCATGCATGGCAAGGGAACGAGCCGTCATTCCAAGAGGTCAACGTAGTCAAATCTGTGTGGAACCTTCCGAACACGCCCTTGAATGAGAAGCTGCGCAATTTCTGCAAGGAGGTGCGCAGACATGGGCACAACTGGGCGTGGTCAGATACGTGTTGTATCGACAAGACCACGAGCTCGATCCTCAATCAATCCCTTACGTCTATGTACAGATGGTACGCGGATTCGGCAGCTACATTCGTGTTCCTGCTCGACGTAGCGCACCCATCTAAGCCCTGGGATCTTACGCGTAGCTTATGGATGACACGCGCATGGACCTTGCAAGAGCTTCTCGCACCAAAAGTCATCTTTTTTTATGACTCCGAGTGGAAACCGTACCTCAATGATACTGGCGAAAACCACAAGGAATCTCCGCAGATATTGCAAGAGCTAGCCGACGCTATCAAGATACCTCATGGAACTATCACCACATTCTCTCCGGATGCTCTCGTGATACGGGAGAAGCTTCGTCTCGCTTCCACGCGCAACGCGAGATACGTGGAGGACGTTGCGTATTCTCTTATTGGGATATTCAAGTCCGACATCAGGCCTCACTATGGTGAAGGAGCCGATGCTGTCGGGTACCTTTTGGAGGAGATTGTGGCTCGCTTTGGTGAGGTCACCGTGCTTGCATGGTCAGGGAAGTCATCATCATACAATAGTTGTCTTCCGGCCTCTATTTTCGTTTACAATCAAACCTCTTTCCACCCTCCATCACTCGAGGGGGAACTTATATCACGGAACTACGAAGCAAACTGTCCCAGGAAGTAGCCTTAAGTATTTATAACCGGATTAACCACCTCCCACCCGCCCATTTCGCAGCCCGCCGTGCGCATCTTCCTTGCATTATCTTCTCCGTCAGAAGGCTCGGTATACAGGAGATACGTAGTGGCGACGAGAAGGTATATCGTGCCTGGGTATCGGGGCTTGGAAGAGTGGAATTCACGACAGCAGACGATCTTCCACTGCAACAGCCACAGAAATTGGTCCTCGTGCACCCGTGGATTCCTTATATCCGAGGTCCGAGTGATGGGGATGCCTGGGGATGTGACTCGGAGTCCGTTGTTGATTTTAGCTTAGTTTTGGACCACGATGCTGGATCGGATGAGGTTGTCCCCCGTTCGTCATTATATGCTGTCCCCGCGCCTCGGGTTGACCACTACACCCGGGCACTACAAATGATCGCTCGCCTCGGACAACCATACAACGCATTGCTTCTGGTACAGCAGCCGAATAGGCATTGCACGTGAGTCGCTACGGAGCATAAGATTGTGGTCCCGGGACTTGGAACTGACATCATCTCCCAGAACATTCAGGCGACAGTCTTAGAGATCCTGTGATACGTGTGTGTGCGGGGTTTGGACTCGGCTGCTGGTTTTCAAAGTTGTACTGTCTGTTATTTTTTCTCGCCTGTTTTTCTTTTCGTATAGTCTTCATTGGTTCGCTCCTTACGTGGAGAGGGAGACGCAACCTCAAGAGTGCTTGTAGAAACACTACCTACTTAGCACTAAATGACAATGTGGAAAGATGTGAAACGAAACCTCGAGAGTGCTCGCAGTGATGGTGACCCATCACTTAATTCATGATAAGTCGTGTGTCGTAGACGATGACGTGCCAAGGTTGGTCAGCACGAGACCAGAAATCATTCAAGTTTAAAGTACGCGGACGTTCATTTCAGTGGTTCTGGTCACTCCCCATTGGAAAGTCTGAGGTAACGGTGATATCAGCTCCTCATTTGACATCTAGACGTGACTCCCCTGCAGAAATGAAGGTGAACGACTTCTGTATCGATAACGCTTGTCATCCTCTGCGATAGGACTTCCGATCGGCCACTGAGATGACTAGGCAAGGAACCAAATTAGTACATTGTATACTTCTGATCGACGTCCGTCAATGTCTCTACTACCAACCTCGGGAGACCCCAACGACGAAAGGACCGGCGAGAGTGTCAATGTCGGTCATAACCCCCGCTACTGCCATCAAGCAACCCGCACCAGTTAATTCCCTCATTCGGAGGGTGCGTACTTGAATTCCATGTATCCAGAGACAGAATGAGACGTCTTGATAACCGGTTGAAGTCCTTCTCAAACGATCACAACGTTGAGGACTTCATTTGGAGTTCGCGACCTCCATATGGATTACTACCAGAAGTCGACAAAATCATGATCAGAGAAATACAAAAGGATCTTTTAACCTGATTTGCCCCAGTGAGAGACTCGGAAAAATTTCCGACAGATGTTCCGTGACTGCATCACAAAGCCTTGGTCTTCAAAACCCCGACATCAAAGACGAGGTACACACTGCATTCCAAGAGTTACTCGACCTTAAGGACTGAATGTGCCATCGACGAATCATTATCTTTTTGCCATTGTCGCTGGCGCCCCAACAGTGTGGAAGAGTATTCCAGCAGTAGAAACTGTATGGGAGATCGTACGCAGAGCCGGCAACAGGCGGTATAACTGGGAACTGAAGAAGCCCTCGACTCGTGACACGCAGACCAAGTTGGAAAGGGCACATCTACATCTGGACGACGTGAAAAACTAAGATCTCTTCATGGGTACACGTGACAAAGAAGAATTCTACTTCGCACGTGACCCCATCGAACTGCGAAGCGTCGAAGCACTCGAACTGACTCAATGCGCCCCTCGATGAGTGAGATGTTGGTCGGGCACGATATCGCCGTCTGTTGCATCGCACTTACACCTCCCATCTCGCTGGGGTGGAGCACACGCTGACGAGCCTGCCGATGAACTTCAGCGGTGCGAAACAGATGTGTTTTATCATCGCAGGTGGCCTTGGTTTTGTGGGCAGGATTCGGAAAAGAAGTGGAGGTTTGAGGGTATCAACAAGTGTGAGGATACGGAGAAGCCCAGAATTTGGTAGGTCCAACTGCAGGGTAGAGGGCATTGATGCATGTGCTGGATACTTTCCTGGGATGGGCCAATACATCACCACGCCTTCAGCACGTTTCAGCCAACCTTCGCCTCATGCACGATCTCGTGCAGGCAAAAATGCCGGAACTTGTGGAGGTGTATAATCAGGTATAATCAGGCGCCGGGATCGTTACTAAAATGATCTGCATCGATATTCCGATAGTGAAGAACAAGGCATGACTTGATCGAGAGCTTGAGGAACGTGCAGAATCACGAGAAGGAGGCCATGAATGACTCTACAATGTGTCATTCCTTTTCCCCTCCAACTCCAGGGCGGGTTGTGTAGTGTTAGTGGGCTTGCTGGCGACGATGACAGGTGAGCACCACCAGTAAGAGAGGCTGAGTCGGCTCCACTGACAATTTGTTGTGGTGGTTAAGATGCAGAACGAATCGAGATTGCATCTCAGAGTTACGTATGCGCAGTTGCCTTTGTGGACGAAAGTCAGATCGTAGGAGGATATCTCAACGGTGACATTCGTCGATGGAAGATTGAGGGTGGACAGCAGCAGGGTTCAACCATGCGAGGGAATGGCAATATCTGTTCCATTGCCGTTTCGCAGGACGGACGATGGATCGTGTCTGGAGACCACGGAAAGAAGGCGACTGTCTGGAACGCGGTGACTCATGAAAAAGCACTCGACACTGAACTCAACCATGATGTATATGCTGTCGACATCTCGAACGACTGTACTAAATTCATCGCTGGCAGCTATGGCACTGCCGACAACGTTCAGCTATTCGGCATCACTTCCAGCACCCCACTGCTTCCTCCCCTCACACACCGTTATGTTGAAGGTGTCAAGTTCTCCCCGGACGGTGGTCGCTTTGCTACCTCCTCGGCGTGTGTCGGTTTCCGTATCTACAGCACCCACGATGGCAAGGTCTTGTTCGATTCAGGTGCTCAGGGTTCAACCGAGTCGTTATCATCATTGGTCAGTCCGTTAGCCTGGTCATCCGATGGCCAGCAGCTGTTCGTAGCGAGCAAAGGCAAAATCACCTGTTACAATGTTTCCGACTCTTCGTCTTCAGAATGGTCAATCCATAAAAATCAGTTTGATACATCTATAGCATCCAACGGCAAATTCATTGCATGCTCTGCAGGCAAATCAATTTCGCTATGGGATCGCGTGTCCCACAAGCAAATCGGTAGCGTCATCACACGCACCGCCGAGATCAGGTGTGTTGCTCTATCACCAAGTAGGGAGTATCTCGCATGTGGAGTTCGCAACGCCATCACAATGCACAATCTCGAAGACGTCCTTTCTTCGCAGTATTTTGTCCGTCGTGTAAGTATGTGTGTTCATTGCGCTATGCAACATTTTGACCCGTTGGCATGTTGCTCAGCTTCCGCTTGTACAAGTGAGTGGCGAGACATACGCATCATGGGCACGGGGCGATGCGACCAACACGGAAACGGTGCTATCAGAGGAGATCGCGAGCTCTTCAAGTCCCAACCATTACCTGCTAGCAAACCGCGCTCTTATACAAGCGCGCTTGAAACACGTGGCGCTTGCGGCGGAGGACGCAAAGGAGGCGAGTCTGCTTGCTCACTGCCTCATGCGTATGTTCACTTACATGCACCTCAAGTCCCTCCGCGTTCAGCCCTCACCTATAGGATATATTGCGATGGCGGTCGCCCTACTTGCCCAGGACGATCGAGAGGGTGCGCTACGTGTATTCGACTTGGCCTTTCGTTATTGCGAGTTAGACGACATCAGATTTCTCCTACTACTGAAGGTGCGTGCAGCGCCAATCTAGATCGTTCTCGCAGTCAACCCACGTGTTCTCAGTCGATTCTCGTGTTTGAATCTGGAAACCAAGAAGATGCGATAACACGAGCAGAGAACCTAGTTACGACAGCAAACGACGACAACGATGATGATGCCATGCACCTGTACACCCAAGCACGTACTTCGCGTGGTACAGACCTTTAACTACTACCGCTGATACATTGTGCAGGTCCTTGGAGTTATGTACATCAAGAAGGGAGATTATGGACGTGCGATGCCATTGATTGAGCCCACGAAGTACCTAGCCCCAAAGGACGAAATTTGTCTTCCCCTAATGACGATCTCCCTCGTAGGTCTTCTGTCGTTATTTATTTATTAATCTGACCCTCCATGGAGATATTTTGCTGGAGTTTCACTGAATTGGGTATCGTTGCTCGGCAACGTCAATGTGAAACTCTCTACGCTGAAGGACGCACAGCCGAAGCTGTGGGGATTCTCCTCGATATCATCAGGAGATCAGAAGAAGAGACTCAAGGAAGCGAGGCAATTGTGAACTGGGTTGCTGGTACGCCTTGTAATCACTGGTTTGTTTAGCGTGTACATCAGTGTCTGTCATCAGATTTCACGCAAAAATGCGCTGCGACACTTGAGCGCGTTGGCGATGGAGCCTTGACTTCTGCAAAATACGATGACGCAATTACACAGTACTCTGCTGCGTTGTCCCTCAGTCCTCTAAGCCCAACGGGTCTGCTTATCAAGCGGAGCAGAGCACGAGCGGCAAAAGGGCTATGGGATGATGCATTGTTGGATGCGAACGGGGTATGGATGGTATCCTTCTCGTATCAGTCAGTTCCCTAAAAATTGCTGTACAGGCAGTGAAAGCGGACCCCTTTGATCTTCGCGGCCACGAGGCCAAGCACACGGCGCTTCACCGAGGGAAACGATATGACGAAGCGATCGATGCTTTCAGCTCTATGCTGCGCGTGATCGAACAATCTCATGACCCTGAAATCAGCAGTATGTACCTCCTGTGTGAATTTAACATGCACAATTGACGGTTTCGCAGAACTACGTAAGAACTACATTGCTCCATCCCGGGCGATCGCGGCTATCGATTCTACCGCTAGCGAGATCCTTAAAAGTCATCCCCTCGTCGTCATCGATGTCACCACCGGTTGCCTTTGCGACGGTCCGGAGCGAATCCGTATCTTCGAAGCTCATCCATCATTCAAAGAGCTTGTTTCATCCATGACAACAAAACCGGACCATAAGCGAATCCAAGAAGTCGTTGAAAGATATTTCGGATATGTCATGTTCTCTCATGCGTGGGAAGGGAACGAGCCGTCATTCCAGGAGGTCAACGTAGTCAAATCTGTGTGGAACCTTCCGGACACGCCCTTGAATGAGAAATTGCGCAATTTCTGCAAGGAGGCACGCAGACGTGGTCACAATTGGGCATGGTCAGATACATGTTGTATCGATAAGGCCACGAGTTCCATCCTTAATCAATCTCTTACGTCTATGTACAAATGGTACGCGGATTCGGCAGCGACTCTCGTGTTCCTGGCCGGCGTAGCACATCCATCCGAGCCCGGGGATCTCACAGGTAGTCTATGGATGACACGAGCATGGACTTTGCAGGAGCTGCTTGCGCCGAAAGTGGTCTTATTCTATGACTCCGAGTGGAAACCATACCTCAATGATACTGGCGAGAACCACAAGAAATCTCCGGAGATCATGCAAGAGCTAGCTGACGCTATCAAGATTCACCACGGAACTATCGCCACATTCTCTCCGGACGATCTCGCGATACGGGAGAAGCTTCGTCTCGCGTCGACGCGCTGTGCGAGATACGTGGAGGACGTTGCCTACTCTCTCATTGGGATATTCAAGTCTGACATCAGACCTCACTACGGTGAAGGAGCTGACGCTCTTGGACATCTCCTTGAGGAGATCGTGGCCCGCTTTGGCGACGTCTCGGTGCTTGCGTGGTCAGGCAAGTCGTCATCATATAACAGTTGCCTCCCGGCTTCCATCTCTGTTTATAATCAAACTCCTTACAACCCTCCATCACTCGAGGGAGAAGAGATGGAATCTTACATCGCGCAGCTACGGGGCATGTTGCCTCAACAAGCAGCCCTGGGTATCTATAATCATATTAACTTTCTCCCACCCGCCCGCTTTGCGGCCCGCCGTCTGCATCTTCCATGCATCGCCTTCTCTGTCAAACGACTCAGTATACAGGAGAGACGTGGTGGAGATGAGAAGGTATATCGTGCCTGTGTAGGGCCTGGAACAGTAGAATTCACGACAGCAGACCATCTCCCACTGCGAAAGCCACAGAGATTGGTCTTCGCGCATCCGTGGATTTCTCATATCCGAGGTCCGAGTGACGAGGATGCCTGGGGAAGTGACTCGGAGTCTGTTTTTGACTTTGGCTCGAATTTCGAGCATGACACTGGATCGGATGACGCTGCGCCCCCTTCACCACTAGATGGTTTCCCCGAGTCTCAGGTTGACGATTATACCCGGGCACTACGAGTGATTGCTCGCCTCGGACAGCCATTCAATGCATTGCTTCTGGTACGGCAGCCGAATAGGCATTACACGAGGGTCGCTACGGAGAATGACATTGTAGTCCCGGGACTCGGAACCAACATCACCTCCCAGAACATTCGGGCGACAGTCTTGGAGATCCTGTGATACGTGTGTGCGGCGGGGTTTGGACACGGCTGCTGGTTTTCAATCTTGTCCTGTCTGTTATCTTTTATCGCCTGTCGGAAAAAAATTACGGCCATTATACTTAACTGTATGTAATTACAATGGTTGACATATGGCAGTGCCCGGCCAGTGGGTAAAGTTTTCGTTGTTATGGCATTATAATCCGGCATCGCTGATTGGAGTGCCTGACAATGGCCAGTCGCTCCGAGCCGTGTGCATGTGATTACAATGTAATGATAAGTCATTACCTGCCATTGCAATGGCCGGTCACTTTGAGCTAAACACAAATGATTACAATGTCATTTGTAAGTCATTGAACATCATTACAATGGCACAGTCACTCTTGATTTTATTGTAATGTGAGGGTATTGCAATACCCAGTTTTTATTGTAGTGTGGCTTGTTTCAATTCTGCTACTACAAAACTATGCTTTGAGTATGATCTACATAGTTTCATAGGATGCAGAGTAAGGCTGAGTGACCAGGAACTATGGGAATTTCGGATAGTGAGCAAGGGGATTGCCACATGGCAAGACCAGAGGAACAGGATAGTGTAAATTGACAACAATGGGCATACTGTATGAGGGGCTCTGACAATCGGGTATTGCATATGAGTAGTGGATTGGGGGCATACTGCAGACAAAAGTGGTGTAAGACTGAATGCCATTGTTGTGAGTACAGTGAGTGAAAAAACCCTTGCAATGTTTCGCTATTTTTCACTAACTGCGGTGTAGCACTGGAGGGCATGGGAATCTCACTTGGCCATAGTGGGATGGATGGTAGTACTGACTCTTGGCTACTGAGGGGTCACTGTATCACATGATTACGTCCAGTGGTCATTGAGATATGTTGGTTTTAAAACAGGTACATCATCACAAGGGTTTATTCACTTTTGGTCTGGGTAGTAGAATCTCACTCAAATGAAGGGATAATTGTGGTTGTTTGGTCATACAAACAAAGATACACATATCAACATTGTGTCTGAGTTCCAAAAAGTTCACATGCTTCTTTGTTTCCAACCTCTACCACCATGAGATCCATCTCTGCCACCCAAAGGAATACTATTCTGACTATGCTTGATGCTGGTCACTCTGCTTCCTCTATTGCCTCTAGTACTGGCCTGCATCTCTCTACCATCTCTAGGCTTCATTCCAAGGAGCATTCCACCCTGCAGAAGTCCACTGGAGGTCATCCATCCAAGCTTTCCCCTGCCAATGTCCACCATGCCATCCATCTTATCTCCACTCAGAAGGCAGAAAATGCTGTCCAGGTGACCAAAACTCTCTCCAATATCATCAACCAGCCCCTCCACCCAAATACTGTTTGGCAGCACTTAAAGAAGACTGGTATGAAGGCTGTGGTCAAGTGTAAATGACCTATCCTCTCTGCCAAGCATTGCAAGGCAAGACTTGACTTTGCCTATGCTCACAAGGATTGGACTCTGGAGGACTGGAAAAGGGTGGTATGGTCTGATGAGACTAAAATCAACCACCTGGGGTCAGATGGTCACAAATGGGTGTGGAAAAAGCCAGGGGAGAAGCTGAACGATAGGCTAGTGGAGGGGACACGAAGTTTGGAGGAGGTTCTCTCATGATGTGGGGCTGCATGACTTGGGAAGGTGTTGGATATGCCACCAAGATTGATGGCAGGATGGATGGAGACCTTTACCTCCAAATTTTGAAGGATGAACTACAAGATTCCCTTCAGTACTATGGTCTTCATCCTCCTGACATCATCTTCCAGCAGGACAATGACCCCAAGCACACCTGAAAGCAGGTCAAGGAGTGGCTGGAGGAGCAGGATTTTAGGACTATGGTATGGCCTGCACAGTCTCCTGACCTCAACCCCATAGAACATGCCTGGGGTTACCTCAAGAGGAGGCTTGCAGAGTATGAGCACCCCCCCAAGGGAATACTGGAGTTGTGGGAGAGGACTCAGGTGGAGTGGAATGATATACCAGCTGAAGAGTGTCAGAAGTTGATTGAAAGCATGCCTAGGAGGGTTGAGGCAGTGCTTAAAGCAAAAGGAGGCTATACCAAGTACTGATATCCCCCATATACCCTTCCATTACCAAAAGTGAATAAACCCTTGCAATGATGTACCTGTTTTAAAACCAACATATCTCAACAACCACTGGATGAAATCATGTGATACAGTGACCCCTTGGTAGCCAAGAGTCAGTACTACCATCCATCCCACTATGGCCAAGTGAGATTCCCACGCCCTCCGGTGCTACACTGCAGTTAGTGAAAAATAGCAAAACATTGCAAGGGTTTTTTCACTCACTGTAGGATGCCTCACTCACCAGCACACCAAATCCCAATAACTAAACACCAGGGCTGACAGTGGTGGCCAGGTTAGATACGAGGGGGAGGGGGGTCTGTGTGGGCTAGCAACACACCTGAAAGTTCACTTGAGTCTAGAGTTGTTGCTGCTGTAAACAGGACACTTAAACCATGGATTCATCTAAGGTGAAAGTCCATGGCATACTCTGAGTGCTGTCAGGATGCCATGATTACTAGGGTGAAATGGTTAAAACCACTCACACTGAGTCTTTAACCAGCCACCCACATAACAGACAGTCTTGGATTTATTAAACTGTCAGACAATGTTGAACTTTAAAGAGGGAATGAGGAACTGATATTGACAAGCATAAATGGAAGTTTGAGTTGTTGCAGCACGAAGGTGCTCACTGAACCAACAAGCACCAGGATGAACTGTGAAGTGGGAGGTGTTGAGGGGAGGATGACGAGGTTGTGACCATGGTGTGTGAGGAAACTTTTATTGGAAGAAGTGTTTTAAGTCCTGACTTTGCACATATTATAAGAAACTATAATGCTTATATAATTATGGGCCCAAGAATAATAATTGCTATTTCGACAACGATAGCAAGTGAAAGCTGAACAAGCTCAACCCTGGCAAATTTCGAGGCAAATGAAGATTGAAAATGTCACACCCTGAATGTGATTCATGAGGAACTTCTGAAGCCATTCACAGAACACAGAGGCTCTTTCCCCACAGCACTTCAACCTCATGAATAACCCTATGCAAGGGTCTTATTGTATTATCCATACTCATTGTCTGCATCAAGATAAATGACACAGTCATCACATGATTGGACTCTGCCATTGAAGACATCATAAACACTGATTACTTATCTTCCCAAGGAAATGTAAGACCTGGGAGTATGTTCAGGATGGGCCAAGCAGTATAAGCCATCATTGTGTAAGTGGATCTTGACCTGCCTGTCAAGTTCGGGCCTACTCCAATGATCTCCGATGCTCACAGAGGCTGGGGGACATGTCCGGAGATTGGCCAATGTTGGCTGACAATTGGCTGACACATGCCAACAAAGAGCAACAATGGCCAAAGGGTGGCCAATGGTCATGACAGAGGTTCAGGAGAGGGCATTGGGTTCAGCTCGTGTGCTGCCCCCTTGTATGAGCCCAGCCCTCGGATTTCAGAGATAGGGAGGAGTCAGTATTAAGCCAACAACAGAGGAGAAGGCTGGTTGAAGACCACAGAGGAGGGAACTACATTGATATTTGTACTGAAGAGACACTGCTGAGTGTGGTGGGCTTATATACAGTGGTCACACCATTGAGGTGGTACAGTATTGGAATGACGGAACTAACATATGGAGTACAGTAAAATTTCAAGGGACAGAAATGTCAGAAAACTTCAGTCAGAGTACAAGTGCAGACAGCAGAGGTAAGGGATGGGATAAGGAGAAAGTATCTAAAAGGAATAGTACAGAATGGAGTAGCTTCGGAGCACTCACCAACAGCCAATCAGGTGATAGGCCAAAAGCCTAAAGAAGAAGTGGCCCTGTGCTGTCCCATGTAGTGTGGCAGCTGTGCCATGCCTGGACTGGACCATCAACCCAAAAGGAAGGTGACCCCTAAGTCAAGGGAGGACATCACCTGACAGAGAGACACTAGTCACATGGTAGTGCTGACAGAGACCAACAGGGTCTGACAGAGAACAGGGCAGGAATGTGCCGTACAAGTGCTAGAGTGAGCAGACAGGGGTGGAGTGGAATGGACAAGGGCCAGATGGTCAGTGGTGGCATGGGTTGGGTTAGAACAGGAGCACAGTCATGACACTGCCTATGGATCACTTTCAGTGGCACTTCCTACCTGTTCCATAGACCTGACACAAGGCAATGGGCTCTTCCATTGTGTCAAGCACAACGATTATTGGAACACACTAAACAGTATGAATGTGACCTAGAATTGCAGGCTTGCAAGAAATGTGCTGAGACTGATCGAACAAGATGGGTCATTAAGCACCCTAATTTACATAATTTCCATGCTACTCAAGCCAAAAACTTCTTGGAGAAGCAGCAACATGGAGACATGGTCATTCATCTGTCATCTAAAGGCATGGGCCATCTTGCAGTCACATGGAAGGTAGATGACAAGCTAACTGGTATCAATATATTGGTGTGTTTCTGCCTTTTTTTTGGCCAAATTCTGACCTGTTGCTGATCATGGTGGCCTTAGACATCACTGAAATTAACACTCCAAGCAGACCGATATTAGCTGTTGATGACAAGCACCAGTACACTGATTTGGATGAACTCATTGTCAACCATGTGCAGGCGATTGTGCACAAGGTGGAGGAACTTATGGCCCACAAAAAATTCAAACATGGGCCTAAAGATGAATTGCATGAGCATCATTGTCTTCATTATCCATTGGTATGTGCCATGCTTATTCAAATTCTAGACCTATCTCTGAAGAACTTTGTTGCTGCTAACCCTGCTAAAAGTGCATATGGGTTCATGCTGAACTGCCGAAAGCCTGGCCACTTCAACTTGTGCTTCTTGGCAAATAAAAATGCCACTGTACAAACTTGGGTACATGTTCTACTTGCTATAGGATACACCGGCTCACTCCTACCACAGCCTGTGCATGTCACTCCAGAATCATACTGCCTGTTCAAGGCTCCAGTCACTGGCATCCCAGAACTGTGCAATGCCTTCAAAGTCAGGTGTGTCACACGACTCAGTTTGTCACCTAACCTCATTTTGATACCAGGTTATTTAGACATCTTCACCAGTCACAAAACCTCACAAATGCAGGTGTTGGAGGGAAAACTCCATATAGTGCTGGGGCCTGTACACCAGCATGAACCCCAGGACATGTGACACCTGGGCAGGTGTCTGTTTGTCAGGTCCCTGGCTGTACACCCAATATGCACAGTGGCCAAACCCCAGCTCCACCACCTGCTTATGGAGGTGGCATCCCTAGTTCTAGCTATGGGATACCAAGTCAACCCCCTTTTGGTTATCCAACTCCCTCCACATATGCACCCCACACCTGCCACTGCCAGTGGGACAGCCCCCACCTCACATTCCTCCAGACATGAACCCACAGCATGCAGCCATGATCCAGGATTCAGGGTGGTTGAGACCAGGGTGGGTGGTGACCTCACTGATAATTATTTACTTGGTTGGTTTCTTGTTACATGTATCCATGAAGTTACCAGAGTTGCTGTAAAATACTCATATCAATTCAATGCAGAGACTATTGGTATCTGTCCTAGTTGGCACTCCATGCAAAGCAAGCACTACCAAACACATATGATACCTCAATGAAGTGAGATACATGAATTTACTTGTGCTGTCAATGCTACAGACTACATGAAAATTCAGATCTAGATGGACACTGCAATAAGGATGTGGTCCATGGGGGTGAAGGATAGTGACAATGGTGAGGAGATGACATGAAGTTCAAACTGGGTGGAGCAAAAGGGTTGGCAGATGGAGGGGGAGTTGACTTTTTGGTAGACAGTAGTGTGTAAGTAGTGGTGAAGTATGTTTCATAGCCAAAATCCCGAAATTCACATAACCAGTGATGACAATGCAATTACTTACTTTTGTCATGCATCTCTTGTACATTGACGATAAATCTGTTCTACCTCCAGATGCTAGTGCTCCCCAGTTGTGTGCTGTACATCCCATTTCTTTTTGAGTTATTTTCATTCTTGTTGTTTGGTATGAATATTGATGCAGCATGGGATATGGCTTTGACTTGAATAAGGTCAAAATCCTGGTCCAGCCTGTGCACTCTGGTCCCAGCTGTAAGCAGCTGAACAAGTGCAAGGTGAAAGATATTGTCAAGTGCCACAACTTTACAAGTGAAGAGGAAAACGAGTTGGATGAAGGCAGTCTTGGTCTCCAAAAGCTGAATAAGGGCACAATCACACCATTGCTGGCCATGGAACTTCAGGCTGCATCTGAGATGGTCTGTGGCAACCTCCCAGTCCACCATCGAGGTGTACTTGACCTTCAGATATTGATACTCCCAGACCTCGAAGGGATTAGAGATAAGTCAGTATATAGAGGGGGAAGTAGGACATACCATATGTGTTCCTTGTAATCAAATCCACTCATCGAGATGGTACCTGTAAGTGGGGAGGCAAGTATTGAGGAAAGCTTCCAGCTTCCAACAGAATCCATCGAAGGCCCTGTTGTCTCTGTGAGTAGTCTCGACACTGGAAAGTGAAGTAGGCTGCTGGGGTGCACCAAGCTTTGCATTCCCACTCAACACTTCTTCCTCATCCTGGATTCCGCCATCATCATCAGTGACATGATCAGCATGCTCATTCTCTGCATCAATGCATGCCTGAATAAGTTTGACTGCGAGCTGATGGTGGTCAACACAGAGAATCTATGAACAATCAGGAGTGCTTATCTCCTAAGTATGGGGGTACTTATTGCAAACCTGTCCTGCAACATCCTTTCCATTGGAGCAGTCTTGGTATGCATCTTTGAGCAGGCCATGCATTTTCTCATTGGGCAGAGCACTGTAATTATGAATGGACCCTTTGCTTCAGATATCATGGGTAACATGCTTCCAGAGGTGTGCCTTAGGAAAGTTCCAATTATCCTTGAGACCCATATCATCCAAATGGTGAATGCAGGATCATGTAAGGAGGGTAATACTCCTACACCAGTACTGTAGCTACTAGTGGGATAATACCTGCAGATTTGTAGGTGTGCAGGGTCACTTGAACTCCGATGCTGTATAGGTGTTACATAATATAGAGCGCCCGTATATAAGTGGGCACTCATCACACAGGTAAAGAACTTCTCTTTTACCATACTCTACACACTCAATATAACACCGGTCATGTTTATATTTGAGTGACTAAGTATACAAGTAAACAAGAAGATCAGAAATCTTACAGATTGGTACACCTTTTAGAAAGTCATTACAGTCTAGTGATAGACAATCGAAGAATCCAAATACCTTGAGTTTGTCCCTGAAAACAAGAAGCTCGTTTTTGATCATGCTGATGGTCTTCTCAGTCTGTACATCAAGCCCAATGAGAGTATCTAGCTGTAGGTAACTGCAAATCATGTGCAGTAACTGGTACCCAGCTGGAGATCTTGTGGCTGTCAAAATGTTGAGGGGGGCATAGAAACATTGCTATTCCAAAGCAGTCATCAACTATCAAGCCACAACATAAATGAGTCTTAATAGACTTGCCCTGGCAACATCTTGCATTTTGTTTCCATCAGAAAATGTGATGTGAATTACTGTATTGAAGTGTGCAAGGCCCTGCCAATGGGGAAAGGCAGAAACCCTGCATTGCAGTCAGCTCCTTTCACAATTTGACTTGCCTGCCTTACTGTTCTTCCAACTTCATCTCAAATTCATGGCCAAGTTCATTGACAACAATCTTGAGTTCCCTGTGCATATGCTTGCCCCCCATGCCCCCCATGTAAGCTGTGTAGTGGCTCGAAGCTAGTGGCTTGTTCAGGCTCCAAATTCTCTACTAACCAGAAAATGTTCTGTTGTATGTTCCATCAGTTGAGTACATGGAATATAAATGGCAAGGCTCTACCTTGACAGGATGTAGACCAAGGGATTTTAGTTTCTTCTCCCCAGCTGACTTCTTGTCTTCATATATTGCCAGTGCCTCCTTGTGCTGTGCACTAGTGCACATCTCATATGTCTTTGATAAGTCCCAAAGTTTCTCCAATGGGACTAAGCAAGATGGGCAGGGGCATTTGCACTTTGTGCCTCATATAAGGGTCATCACACAACTGAAAAGACCATGTAAGTAGAGTCAAGTTGTAGGCAAACTGGTACATACAGTTCTTCATAGTCAGCAGACAAGATAAGGATAACTGGAAAGAGCCACCAGAGAACGTTATCATAGCATTCATGGAGGTATCCAACTGTTGAGAGTTCGGCAACTTTCTCGAGGAGTTTGTAGAAGGCCTTGTGCCAGATGACACACTTGAAGTTTGCATAACCAGTCTTTCTCTCTTCTTTTGCAAGTTCAGGAGCCTATTGAATATGTTAGAACAGCCTGTTGCTCAAAAATGGTGAGACACAATACTCATGATTGGAAGCCAACCAATGACACACCCACCACCATAACATTCACCATTGCAGATATTAACTGGGAGATTTGCACAGTGCGCTATCATGGGGTAGCCCTTGACAGTGCCATGAGATAACAATCATGTTTTGTCAGCATAAAGTATAAATGCAAACATGACAGCATTCTTGACATGGGCAGGTAACCATGACTTCATTACAACAATGCAAGAAGAGACAAATAGTAAATGTACATGGCAGAGAGACATGAGATAATAATATTAACTACTGTGTACCTGAATGTCCCACCAATGATCACCTGTCCATGGTTCAGTGTAGATGCATTTGTACTTCTCACCATTATATTTGAAGAGATGTTGGGCATCCCAGACAAAGTGTGGCACAAGCAAAGGATTTTGCAAGAGGTCGAGAGCCCAGTCCCACAGAGGGTGGACATGGACTTGAAATGTCATGTCATTGCCCTTGAAAGGCACAGTGATTTCAAAGTTCAAGAATTAAGTGACTGTCAAATGAGTTCCTCATCAGAAGCATACTGGGAGTAAATGACTTATGGGTGTTAGCTGTGATGCTGCTCTATCCAAGGCAGTGCACAACCCAGCATCATTAAGTAGAGTGACACTCACTGTTCCTTGTCCTACATGGTGAATCAGCCTGAGAAGGGAATCAACTTGGATGGCACTGAGGCCAGCTTCCACTGTGATCATGGCAAAAATGTAGTCACCCTCTGAAGTAAAAGGATGCCAAGGTTCAGAGTCCAGAGCCATGTATGAGGGTTGTTGCTGACCAAACTCTCCAAAGAATTGATAGAAGGTTGGACACTTGCTATGAGGATGAAATTCAGTCTTGAAGTTGGGAGGATGGTTATTTGAGACATCAGGTGCAGCGGGGTTAATGGAGCAACCTGCTGCAGGGGCTGTCATCGACATGTCAAAGTCTGCAGCAGTGAGAAGATTGGTTTAACAGTGGTTGATGCGACATACACCCTGAACTTACCTGAGTCCAACATGTTTCCACCACGAGGACTCATCATGCCCACTGATATGTCATCTTTGTCAAGAGTGAAACCAGTTGGTGATCCTGTCCCATAGCATGTAAGCACCAAGAGCTGGACACTACTAAGGTGGTTTACATACTGGGAATTGATCTTGAAGGACTCACTGACAGCCACCTGGGCAACACTAGCACACCAGCTGCAGCAGAGTTTGAGGACCCAGCACCAGGGTGCATGGCCAATAACAAGGATGCAGCTGCAGCCACTTCCTTGGCAATTCTGGCTAGTAGATGATCCATGTAAGCTAATAGGCAGGTAACACAGTCCAATGAAAAGTTATCTTACTTTGATGCACATCTCGAATGTACACCTTATTATGCTTGTCTCGTTCCCACTGGTTCAAGATCTCCTTCACACAGCTGCTCTCATGCTTTTTGATACCTTGGGGCAGATAGAGACTTCTGCAATACTTGCAGGGCTGTTTCATGGATGCCTCTTTTGACCACTGGTAGGTTTGATGTGGTGTAGGGAGTGAGTACTCCCCACTAGGATATTTCTTTTATTTTATAGTTTTTACTTTTACTTTTATTTCTGTTCATTTACTTTAGACTTTACTTAGTTTCAAAGTTAGACACATGATGTGGCTTATATAAGCCCACATGCACTTACACTTCACTGTACTTACTTACAAAAAATAACAACAAAGTACCAAGAGTTATGAGTTCAAGTTTGAGTTTGAGAAGGCTGCATGTGGCCTTTCCCTGTGTTCAGACAGACTTCAGACTGCACTAGATGTCCCCCCCCCTCAGACAGTATTCCCTTCCAGGCTATGGAAGCCCCTTTGGAAGTTCTCCTCCTCTCAGATCACCACCACTCTCCTCAGTATTTCAAATTCTGAATCTTCATCTGGAGCCCACCACAAGGCACTTCTGT
The DNA here is from genome assembly GCA_024663435.1 of Pisolithus sp. B1. NCBI lineage: Eukaryota > Fungi > Basidiomycota > Agaricomycetes > Boletales > Pisolithaceae > Pisolithus > Pisolithus sp. B1. Next base: position 99,869 of record JANFAA010000046.1, read on the forward strand.
CTTAGCCTGGTGACATTTTTCTCATCTTATTCAGTCTCGTTCTCACATTTTTAGGTCTCATGTCCTCAGCCTCAGTCGTGTTCCCACAGTTTCCCACCTTGGTCTCGCTCTTGCGCTACCCTTTCATATTTTTGCAGCCTCAAGTCGCATTTTCCCTCAGTGTTCTCAGTTATATATTGTTATCCTTCAATTGAGTTCCCACCTGATGTCATGCATGGCCCGAGTTCCCCAAGTTGTGGACCTTCCAAAGCTTTGAACTTCCCTCAGTACCCCTTAGATGACCTTTGAAGCCTCCTCAAAGATGTAATCTGAGTCGTGAACACTGCAAAATCACTGCTTCGAGCCTGTGGAGGCCTTCGAGAGGCCAGTACCTCACGTGCACAGCCACCTACCGATTCTGTGAGATGCTCACCCCACTGCACATATTCATTTTGCTTTTTCTGTGGCCAGAATGGCCATATTCGAGTGAACTGTGGTTCATGCAAGGAGTATTTAGCCGTGGGAAAGTGCCTATTAGTGAAAGGTCGCATCATACTACCTATGGGGCAAGAGATACTGTGAGAAGTACCCGGGCACACTCTCAAGCACTGTTTGGATTCCTGGGATCTAGGGAATCAGTCTAAAGATATTTGAATTCCTCCTTCAAGTCAAGGCCAGCTACCATCGGAGGATGTGGGTAGCCAAATGCTGCAGACCCAAAGGGTTCCACTAGGTTTGTCTCAGCCCTGCTTGCCAGTGCACCCTCACCCCCCCTCAGCACAACTGTTGTGTGCACCACTCTCAATGGAAGGGCCGAGTCATCACAGGCTCAGTCCTGGGGCAACCCCAGGTCCCCAGTTGAGGGCATAGTGGGTCCTTGAGCTCTTGTTCACCCTCTCGCGCAGTACCTACAACATACTCTCGTGGTCGACCTCCCTCCTGCTCCCACGCTCGCTCTCGCGACCTTGATGACCCACGTTCATACTCATATTCGAGTCAACCCCACTCCCGCACTCGCTCTCGTGACCTCGACGACCCGTGTTTGTACTCATATTTGAGTAGACCCCACAGCCACAATTCCCGCGACTACCAGCATGGCTGCTCACCACCATCTGCGCCATGACTCGCATACTCATGCTTACCAGAAATCTTGAGGGATGAACCCACTCCAGTCCAGCCAGTGGACATGTTTTTGGCTGCCAGTATCTCCAGTATACGGTTGTCTCATAGTAGTCATGTGTCAACCCACTCGAGAAGGTCGTGCAGCCGCAGTCACACACCTCAGCCCTCTTGCAGGCTATACTGAGTTGGTACAGGGCCGCTTTAGCTGGTTGGAGTTTCCTTACTGTGTTTTAATCTTTTTTTTATGAATATATCTTTCTCCAAGGCGAGTCTCTCCTCACCAAGCATCTGGCAGTCACGCGCCTCCGTCATCCCCCCCCCCATGGCCAACTTCGGTATCTCGCCATAGCTCTCCCAGCCCTCTCGAAAATAGTGGTCCGATATCTACTCGACGAGCCCTTTCCAATGGTGTACTTTCTGTTGCAGTGGCCTCAGTGGATCTGGAGATATCTCCCATTCTTTGGAGAGAGGCACTATAAGACAAAAAATGGAATATATCGGGATTTGGTGCGCGGTTTCCCCTGTTTCTTTGTTCTCCCAACTCTCCTCGAATGTCCCTATCACCTCCCGGAGTTTCACAGAATTCCGCTCAGCAGTTCCTCCACGACGCAATGCTGCCCTCCTCCCCGCTACTGTGGTTAGGCTGTAACTCATTCAATTCTTGACCGAATCGTTCGCTTTTTCTATACGTGACTCTACTAGACGATACCTACGAGACGATATACAAGACGACGCGCGCGCATTCACGGTTCCAGAGTTATTCAAGTTTCTGTGTTGGACCAGGGTAGGGAGGTCAAGATCACGTATCTTGCTCATTTTCGCGTCGAGCCTCTCGCCTTTTTACATGGTGGTTCTACTCGCTCGCAGCTACCTGGTGATACCTCTTTCATGAGGATGCGCTCATTCGTTGTGGAGATATGGGTTTTCTCAGTGTACAGAGGGGTATGAGACAGTTTGGCAGATATCTCAGGAACGAGTGCGCTTTTTTCCCCGATTCCTCGTTCTACCAACTCTCCTTGGGCGTCCCTATCGCCTATCCAAGTTTCACGGAATTCCGCCTAGCAGTTCTTCACCGATGCCATGCTGCTCTCCTAGCCCCTACCTCACTTAGGCCATAACTCATGCAATTCTGCACTGAATCGTTCACTTCTTTCAGATGTGGATTCCCTAGAAGACATCTACCAGACAATATTCGAGACGTAGCGCGCACATTCGCTGTTGTGGAGTTATTTGGAGTTTTGTGTCTGAGCAGGGTGACGGGGTCAGGATTGCATGTCTCACTCACTATCGCGTCGCACCTCTTGCTTTTTGGCATGGTGAAACTACTTGCTTATGGTTACCTGGTGATACCCTTTTCGTTCCTACGCGCTCGATGGTTGTGGAGATATGAGAGTTTCTGCATATGGAGGGGGTACGAGGCAACTTGGCAGATATCTTGGGACTGGGTAGGCCAATCGGTCTGGTTCCTTTTTCACCATCTCTTCCTAGGTGTCCTCTACCGCTACCTACAGTTTCGTATCGATTGCCCCAGCAGTCGTCGCTCGGCAGCCTCCTCTTCCTACCCCTCATGCTGCCCCACATCCTGTGCACCTGTATCTCCCTCAGTTCTTCGCCGCACCTTTCGCCTTTTTGGGATATGATACTACTCTGTCAGCGCTTTCCAATGATGTGCTTTGTGTCCAGATTGGTGCAGCCATTGCGGAGAAATTCAAGTTTTTGTGGGTAGGAGTATCTCTGGCCAGTATTGTGGATATCTCGGGACGGGGTGTGCGGATTCGGTCGGTCGTTTTTTCTACGTGTTCGCTACATTTCCCTCTACTGTCCCCTGCGGTTTCGTATCGATTACAGCAGCAGTTATCGTTTGGCGCCTCCCCTCTCCCCATCCCCCCTGCTGTGCTGCACCATCGCATACGCCGTATCTCCTTCATCTCATGGCCGATCCTCTCGCTTTTCGGGGACGTGATACTACTCAACGAGGGCTTTCAGGTGATGTAGGTTGGGTTGCGACCGTCACACTGGGTGTGGAGATATCTGAGCTTTGCGGCCAAGGGCACATTTCGACAGTTTCACCAATATCCCGGGGCCGAGTGCACATATTGGTTTGGTTTCCTTTCCTACGTCCTCCCCACACTCCCCTTCGCCATCACCTCGAGTTTCATGAGGTTTCGCGTGGCCATTGTCCTTCGGCGAGCCCATCCACTATCTCTCTCTGTTGGCGCCTTCAAGCTCGTACTGTCAGTTCGCAACCAAGGACGGTTGAATTCTCAAGTGACCTGTGGATGTAGGGAGTGAGTACTCCCCACTAGGATATTTCTTTTATTTTGTAGTTTTTACTTTTACTTTTATTTCTGTTCATTTACTTTAGACTTTACTTAGTTTCAAAGTTAGACACATGATGTGGCTTATATAAGCCTGTGTGCACTTACACTTCACTGTACTTACAAAAAATAACAACAAAGTACCAAGAGTTATGAGTTCAAGTTTGAGTTTGAGAAGGCTGTGTGTGGCCTTTCCCTGTGTTCAGACAGACTTCAGACTGCATTAGACATCCCCCCCCTCAGACAGTATTCCCTTCCAGGCTATAGAAGCCCCTTTGGAAGTTCTCCTCCTCTCAGATCACCACCACTCTCCTCAGTATTTCAAATTCTGAATCTTCAGTGGGGGCATGGCAGATGGTATGAAGGGTGATGGACAATGCATGATAGGAAAACATGCAACATGCATTGTTGATTCGGAAAATCAATAACCATCATGTGATATGCACTTGCAATGATTTGATGGGCTTAGAGTGCACATTTAATACTTAATATAGTATTGTTATGACATTGATCCCTGACTCCCATGTAGTGGGGGAGGGTTTTTACATCGACAGGCATGAACCATTCCAACTAAATGGATGCACACGACTTTTTTACCATAAATGGGCTCACTCAACCTTTTTACTGAATTTGGAGACAGATACTTGTATTTGTTTGACATGTTGCAATGTGAAATTTTCATGAGCAATGTTTTGTGCTGCTACTAAACATTGTTCATTGTGGTTGCCTCCAACAATCCACTATCTACCACAGTAGCTGTGTTTACATTGGTCTATGTACTCACAATGTGAGTCATCTTTCGTTCATCCTAGCTAGCATTGTAGGGAGGGAGTACTCCCTACTAAGATATTTCTTTTATTTCTGTGTTTTTACTTACATTTTCATTCCTATAATTTTGTTTTATCTTTTACTTAGTGTTTCGAAGTAGTTTGTGCACATACTGTGGCTTATGTAAGCCCATGCGCACACTTAGAGTACAGAGTACATACCTCAATAATAACAGACACTTACCAGACAAGAAGAGACTGAAGTACAGATGAAGAAGGCTTGGAACTTTATTTATCCAACCCCAGACACTCCTCAGACATTATCTCAACTGTTCCTTGGACTTTTAGGGCACATTTTCAGTCCTCTTCTTCACTCTTTGACCCTCTGCCAGGCAACTCAAGCCCTCTTGGGTCAAACTAAGACCCCACCTTCTAACAGGAGACTCCTCAGTTCTCCTCCCACACTCTCTTACCAATTTTACAGCATTTGATGACATTGCTTACTAGGTTCATTCAAAAACAACCATGCATTGTACCCCATTTACTTGATGAGGCATCTTGCCCTCCTGATGGCTCACATATGCCAGCTGATTACCTGCTATATTATGATCCTTTATATTATCCTTGTGAACATGTATCAATCTTTGAAACTCCTGTCAACTTTGTTGCATGGCTGTCAAAAACTTTGAAATTGCATTGTGTCCACTGTGTCAACTGTGACTTGGAGTTCATTGGGTGCATATCATTCAGTGATCATCATCTAAAAATTTCCTATGTGCCATACTGTGCATGTCTTATGAAGAGCCCAGAGTACTTTGCCTCAGCCACATACACCCATTGTCTGCTTTTGTCCAAGTTGAAGGGCCTAGTTTGTTCACTGGCATTGAATGTTGCAGCATGTGTTGTGCAGCAAATGGATAGGTTACCTTATTGGCTTCAGTACTCTGAATCCATCTACAAGCACAATCTACTACATTTGAAGGTCAGCACCCTCACATCATGTATCTTGAAATTGTCACTGGTGATAGGAAAAGCATGCTGCAGCAGGGGACAGGTGAGGAGTCAGGCAAGGAGAGAGCTTAGTCAGCAGGAGTGGAGCAGAGCAACAAGCAGATGTACCTTAGTTAGCAGAACTGGGATGAGCAACAAGTCTCAGGTCACAGTCAGCCAGGGCACACTGCTCCCATGTGGTGATGAGAGTATGTTCAAACCCATGGTGAAACAACACCACTGAAGCACAGACACCGACAACACACCATCCTAAACTGGAGGCAGCAAAAATTGCCGAAACGACCTGACAACCACCACGCAGTGGAAAGCAAACCATAGACCAAACTGCTGCCCAGACAAGAACAACCCAGGGATGAACAGGGATGCTTCATGTGAGTAATGTCCATGACAACATTGCAAATGCCATCACCACTAAGCACCCCATTCACTGGGAGCGATCTCAGACTGTACTTGGACAGAGAGTTAGCATCAGACTCACCACCAGACTATGCATCAACCAGGCCAATTCCCCCCTCTAGACCACAAAGCCCCAACTCAGATGATGATGCGCAGTTCAGGATACTTAGACCAAACACACCAACAGCACCAGCAGCCATAACCCAATGACTCTTTCCTATCCAACACAGCATGCCAGCACCACAGTACATGCCACCCATAGCCTGCACACCAGCAGTGGTACCAGCTACCACACAAAACACACAGCGACTTATTGTATCACGAGTGGCAGCCATGGAGTCACTAAAACCATTCAAAGGGGTCGAGGACAAGGTACAAGACCTGCAAGCATTCCTATGCACATTCAATCGCATTATGAGGCTAGCAGGCATAACGGATGAAGGAGAAAAAATAGAGGCACTACAGGACTACATCATGCCACAGTCAGAAGCACAAAAGTGGTACAACAAGCTAACAGGGTCACAGCAAGCATCCTGGTCTGAGCTTGTTAAAGCATTCAATGAACAGTGGGAAGCTCTACCACAAGCAGAGAAAACTCCGGAGAAGTACTAAGAGGAGCTGATGGCACTAAGGTTGGACAATAGCAAAGTGGGGACAATGAAAGAAATGAATGGGACTAAGGTGTGGACACATGTTGCATGGGCAAAGGAAGCCATGCACCTCACAAAGGTGGCAGGTGTAGAGAGCAATGTGGGTCTGGTCAGGATAGTGCACAAGAACCTGCTGAAGATCATCCAGAAATTAACGACCCAGAAGTATGCATCATTCGAGGACCTCACCAAAGCCATAAAGAACCTGGACATAGATGATGTGTTGAGAGAAAAGGAGGATGCCAATGAATGGAAGAGAGAAGAGAAAGAAAGAGAATGGCTAATCCTGCAACAGCAACAGATGTCACTTGCAGACCTTGCAACATGTCTCCAATGACTCTCCATACAGGCACAACCACATGCAATGCATGTATCTCCACAGCAAATGACCGGCGCAACCACACAATTCACAATCCAACAAACTCAAAGTGTACCAAAAGTGCAAACCCCACTCATGGATGCACAGAAGGAAACCATATGCCACAATGTCAATGCACTACCCCACCATGCAACTGATGCAATGGGATGGAGAGCATACCAGGTGCAGATATTACAGTGGGGAAAGATGCATGGCAAAAATGCATGGGTGTTAGAAAACACGCTGTTCCCCCTCAAGCCAGGCATGGCAACTATATGCTCCAGGGAATGTTACAGATGTGGAATGCACAGCCACACTAGTAGAAACTGCCCAGTCCTCCCAGGAGATCCCATATGACTGGACATGCATGAAATGGCCTGGAGGGCATTATGCAGCAGAGCACTAGGGCTGTATAACAGAGCAACCACAGCAGACATTAGGTTAGTGGACATGGAAGAGGAGCGAAAAGACAATGGGTCGTTGTGATGGATGGAACGATGACCCAGGCATTACCAAATGTATCTCGAGTACCACATGCGAGCCAACCTGTATCAGATGGAGACAATGCCATCGATATATACACTGCACTTGCACAAATGGGAAATGCAACAGGCACTGAGAACAAAGCCATCCCATTTGTGAACAACATCATGATAAAGAATGACAATGGTAAGTTAGTATGAATACATGTGTTAGGGGTCATGCCTTTTTGGGCACAAGTTATCATCCACAGGCATGTGATACCGAGTATCACATGCCTGTCTGCCTGGTATATATGCTGCTATGGAAAATTTTACATAGTCTGAGTCTTACATATTTTCATACTTGCGAATACCATATGGTACAGTTTGCAAGTGTGAACTTAAGGCAACAAATCTTACAATTTTTTGAACTCTTGTCAAGTATTCATGATATGAGTCGCACTACCACTCACACGTATGCCCATGCAGCAAAGTCAGGCCAGAACAAGCCACCTGATGGGGGGAATCCCCCTCCAGACAACAATAGTTGTCAAGCCCCCAAAGGACAACCCAAGGTCCAGAAGAATAATAAAAATACAGAAGAATCACAGCCACTGGTTGGAAGTGCTGACAAAGGGAAGAGTGCTAGGCAGCTTGGAACTGGAGCACCGAACACACACATGCCTGGAGGATTAAACACCTCAATGACACTGGGAAGCAGCATTGAGCAAGCTGCAAGAGAAAGTACAGAGGTCATCAGAGACTCAATGAGTCCCCTTACTCCTCAGCAAACCGAGTTAGATAACTCATGGATGTCTTCTGACCCCATCTTAGTATGGAGGACTCAAAGCCCTCCAATCAAAATATATGATGAAGGTGAAACACCTTCAAGGAGAGAAAATGTCAAGAGGGATGCCCCTATTGACCCTCGCATGGCCTTTGAGGCTATGAATGACTTTCTCAAAAGTCTTCAGCAACAATGGCTGGAATATGGGTACAGCCCCGAAGGCTTCAATAACCATGGGGTAAACCCCAGAACACATCATGCAGAAGAATTTGAAAGGTATAGGTGGGCTCTCACTGCCAAAAGTGTGAGTAGGATGACTACCCCAGATGTTGAACCTATGCTCAAGAGAGAGGATACTATCCCTCAGTTCTGGCCAGGAATGCCAGTGAGGAGGGAAAATCCTCCAGCCAAAAGAATGGATGCACTTGGCCAAAGGGGTGGATTTGCCCCTAATATGCCAGATCGCCCTGCATACTTCTCGAGATGAGACTTGGATATAATCTGATGAATGTTTGGGAATGAGCAGGGGGCTGCAATACTCCATGAGATGGCACAAGACCATACCATTGCAGCCAAAAATGCCACTGCAGGAAACAGGGATAATACCCCTGAAGAAAATAATAGGATTGAGATGGCTGATGACCTACAGTGAGTGAAAAAACCCTTGCAATGTTTTGCTATTTTTCACTAACTGCAGTGTAGCACCGGAGGGCGTGGGAATCTCACTTGGCCATAGTGGGATGGATGGTAGTACTGACTCTTGGCTACCAAGGGGTCACTGTATCACATGATTTCATCCAGTGGTTGTTGAGATATGTTGGTTTTAAAACAGGTACATCATTGCAAGGGTTTATTCACTTTTGGTAATGGAAGGGTATATGGGGGATATCAGTACTTGGTATAGCCTCCTTTTGCTTTAAGCACTGCCTCAACCCTCCTAGGCATGCTTTCAATCAACTTCTGACACTCTTCAGCTGGTATATCATTCCACTCCACCTGAGTCCTCTCCCACAACTCCAGTATTCCCTTGGGGGGGTGCTCATACTCTGCAAGCCTCCTCTTGAGGTAACCCCAGGCATGTTCTATGGGGTTGAGGTCAGGAGACTGTGCAGGCCATACCATAGTCCTAAAATCCTGCTCCTCCAGCCACTCCTTGACCTGCTTTCAGGTGTGCTTGGGGTCATTGTCCTGCTGGAAGATGATGTCAGGAGGATGAAGACCATAGTACTGAAGGGAATCTTGTAGTTCATCCTTCAAAATTTGGAGGTAAAGGTCTCCATCCATCCTGCCATCAATCTTGGTGGCATATCCAACACCTTCCCAAGTCATGCAGCCCCACATCATGAGAGAACCTCCTCCAAACTTCGTGTCCCCTCCACTAGCCTATCGTTCAGCTTCTCCCCTGGCTTTTTCCACACCCATTTGTGACCATCTGACCCCAGGTGGTTGATTTTAGTCTCATCAGACCATACCACCCTTTTCCAGTCCTCCAGAGTCCAATCCTTGTGAGCATAGGCAAAGTCAAGTCTTGCCTTGCAATGCTTGGCAGAGAGGATAGGTCATTTACACTTGACCACAGCCTTCATACCAGTCTTCTTTAAGTGCTGCCAAACAGTATTTGGGTGGAGGGGCTGGTTGATGATATTGGAGAGAGTTTTGGTCACCTGGACAGCATTTTCTGCCTTCTGAGTGGAGATAAGATGGATGGCATGGTGGACATTGGCAGGGGAAAGCTTGGATGGATGACCTCCAGTGGACTTCTGCAGGGTGGAATGCTCCTTGGAATGAAGCCTAGAGATGGTAGAGAGATGCAGGCCAGTACTAGAGGCAATAGAGGAAGCAGAGTGACCAGCATCAAGCATAGTCAGAATAGTATTCCTTTGGGTGGCAGAGATGGATCTCATGGTGGTAGAGGTTGGAAACAAAGAAGCATGTGAACTTTTTGGAACTCAGACACAATGTTGATATGTGTATCTTTGTTTGTATGACCAAACAACCACAATTATCTCTTCATTTGAGTGAGATTCTACTACCCAGACCAAAAGTGAATAAACCCTTGTGATGATGTACCTGTTTTAAAACCAACATATCTCAATGACCACTGGACGTAATCATGTGATACAGTGAGCCCTTGGTAGCCAAGAGTCAGTACTACCATCCATCCTGCTATGGCCAAGCGAGATTCCCATGCCCTCCAGTGCTACACTGCAGTTAGTGAAAAATAGCAAAACATTGCAAGGGTTTTTTCACTCACTGTATACAGCTGAAATGAATATGGAGGTAGACCTCCTGGGAGAGATGAAGATGGAGGCAGTCCTCCCAAGTGAAACAATTATGGAGGAAACTTCCCTGGTCAAGGTTTCCCCGGGGGCAGTCCCCCTGATGGTGGCCCTCCAGGAGGAGGACCACCTGGCAGTGATGATCCTGAAGAAGAGGACAAAGATGGTCCTCAAGGGTATGGGATCAGGGGACAATGCATTGTCCAAGGAAACCAACCCAACTATCTAAGGGGATTTACCCCAGGGAACACAAGATATATGGACTTTATGCAGAACAGATATGCTCAGCATATCTGGGAACAAGTTGGTTTACCAATGGGACAGGTTGGACCTGAGGTGAAAGCAATGAATCTGCCAAAGCCTGGCAAGTATGGAGGTCAAGATGACCTGGATAAATTCGATGACTAGCTGGGCCAGATATTAAAGTACTTCTGTATGTTCAAGGTCACTGGACCTGATCGTGACGAAGATTGCATACTGTACACTGGGCTGTACCTGGAGGGTCTGGCCTCCCAGTGGTATGATCAAGAAGTTGATTCACCAAACTGACAGATACAATACTGGACCTTCAAAGGACTAATCTGTGGATTATTCAAACAATTCATCCACAAAGTGTCAGCACAGAATGCAGCTGACAAATATGATCAAACTAAGTTTGAGTACAACAAAGGAGCTCTCGCATACTATAATGACTTAAAACATCATGCACACTGAATGGTGCAACCCCCTGATGATTACTTGTTCAGAAGGAAGTTCCTGCAGGGACCACCACACTCTATAATAAAGTCTATCTTTGAAGCTTGTGGCATCTCCATGGAACATTCAACAATTGAGGAAATTCTAGAGGAAGTATGGTGCATGGAAACAGCACAAAAGGCAGTGAACATGCACATGAGAACAAGCCACATCAGCTCTAGTGGGAAGACCTCCCAAGGATGAAGTGGTTCGCACCCACATGGTAATAAGAGCTTGGGAAGCTCATCAACCAAAAATACCTTTAAGTACTTCCAGAAAGGAAATATGTTATATCATCAAAAGATGAACTTCATGCCAAGAGGCACTGAAGTCAGAAACAAAGGTGGGCAGTTCCACTGGAAAGATGGGGAAAATAGACCCCATCAAAAGGAGCAGGAAAACCCACAACAGAAGGGGAAACAACCCTGGAAGTTCATGCATGGTGTGACATGCTATAACTGCTCTGAAGTGGGGCATATAGCCCTGGATTGCCCTCACCCTCAAAAGGATAAGGGTAAAGCAACAGCAAAGCTGCAACTGTATGCAGTCGATGTTCAAGAGAATGAAGGGCAACAAATCCCTGAGAAAAGTCAGTCAGAGGAATCTGACAAAGGAAAGATCATTGATGACAATCAGGAAGGAGAGACAAACAAGGAAGAAATATTAGATGATGAGGAAAGCCTCATCGATGAGTATGAAATGTACTCAGAAATTAATGATGATGACAAGCCTGTCGCATACTTTGGGGCTATGCATCAGGAAGATGAAGCATCGAGCTCCAATGACATAGTGTCCTGTGCTATGATGCACATACAGTATGACGAAGAAACCTCTTTGGTGGAAGAAGTATGCTCCAAGATGGAGGATAGTACTGTGTGGACAAAGGACAGAGACCCCAGTCTTTGCGAGGATGAAACTCAAGAAGAGAAATGGGAATGGTCAGGCTTGTACAGAGCCATACATGAAGGATCATGTGATGAATGTCAACACAGAGTCGACCATGTAGCTGAAGGGCTACTGAGCGGAGATCACTCCCTAATGAGGGTGATCAAAACACCAGATAATCATGCTAGGCATGAGTATCATTGAGGAGTGAACGATGGAAACCATATGCAGTTATCAGATACAGAACAAAGTATATCACATGTATGAGCCACACTCTGAGAAATGGCCTTGCAACTTCAACACTGAGAGGGACATTGTATGGCAATACTTGCACGACAATATGTGCAGAGGCTACCAGGGTGACACTGGTCGATGACAGAACAACTGGATTATGTCATATCCAACCTTCAACTTCAAGGTATGCCTCATGGCAATGTTGGGACACACCCCAACATGGTCATGATATACCCTGACACCATTGTGATAGACACCCCATGGGGAAAGGTCTGGGTTAGCTGAGATAATATGATAGAGCATCGCCCAATAATTATGCAGGACACAGAAGGACTGCTATGGAGCACATCACTTAGAGTGATGGACGACGATATGGACTTCCAAATGGAAGAATCCATAGAATGCAAAGATACAGTAGATAGATTACCTACACAAAATCAATGGACATGGACATCCATCTATGGTGCTATTCACAAGGACACCTCATGTCCAGAATGCACTTGAAGAATTGAACATGTCTCCAAATCCACAATTGAGGGTGATGCTATGTTCAATGTAGCATTACAATACCCTTCACAGCTGGCATGTAGAGAGTACGATCATGGCTGGGACGATTGCAACAGAGTGCAAATGGAGGGATACAGCCTGAATATTGACCATACATGTTGTGCAATATGAATAATGGCAGACCATATACAGTCCATGGAAGCTGACAGACTTCAGAGCTTGTCAGATGTATGCATAATGAGGTCAATACCTCAGGAAAGCCATAATGATGTGAGGGTACAGTATGGCCTACAAATCATAGAGGCATGCCTTCAGCGTTCAGGCAAAGAAAATAATTCTGTCAGGATATACCCTGATGATACAATAGTGGAAACACCACATGGTGACTTAATTATAACTAATGATGATAGACTGGATTGTCATAGACTACAAATGGCAGTGATAAATATCACTACAAAGATCGAACCTATTATGAAGTCTCCAGCTTGATTGTTTAGGTAAGCTATGCATACAAACAATTCAGTGGGGTCTTGTCCCAAGACAAGCACAGAATTACAGATGTGTGCAACACTACAGGCTGTGATTAATGGCTGTAAAGCTTATATGATGTTAGACACCGGAAGTACAGGAAACTTTGTAAGCCCAGCATTTGCCAAAGTTATGAAAATGAGGGTATTTCCCCTTGAACAGCAGCTGACACTACAACTAGGCTGCATAGGCAGCCATTTGAAGATCACTCATGGAGGAGTATTGAAGATATGGGTTGGAAACTACAAAGTTGAAATATACTTCGACATACCGAACATCAATCACTATGACTGTATCATAGGAATTCCCTTCCTAAGGCAACACAAGGCAATCCTCAACTTCACCAACAAAACAATCATAATAGGAAATGAACAAGTATCGTTGCTCACAGAACCTGAGGCAACTGTGATGGGCAAGCCCCATCCTAGAGATTGACTCTCACACCCTGCATGGCTTCAGCCTCATGAGGGCTCAAAGGGGGGAAGGGAGTTCAAGAAGTCAAAAGAGCCAGATAGCTCAAAAAGCGAGCATCCTGCACTAATCAAGCATATTAAATGATCATTACAAAATGAGGATATACCTCAACTACAGAACCAGTGGTTTGAACAGTATAAGCATAGACTGAGCAGGGTAATCCCGAGATTACCCCCACTATGGGAGGTAAATCACAGGATTCCCCTGGTAGATAAAAACAAGCAGTATGTGTACCACCTGCCATGATGTGCTGATGCACTCAAGCAACAATTATTGGATAAAATCTGGCTCTATACAGATGCAGTGAAGAGAAAAGTTAGTAGTAGGGTAGGTATAGGATCTAAAAGGCTAGTTAGACCCTGTAGGGGATCCTGCTGAAGAAGAGAACTAGTAGAGGAAATGAAAAGAAAAGAAACTGAAACACTTAGCTGGACAACCTGACAATACTCCTCAATCCCCACCACTCTAGGACTCCCCTAGAGCTGTCCTGACCTCACTCTCAAGGGCAGTAACAGAAAAGACTGCCACAGGCCAGTCTCACCAGCCTGTGCTCTCCAGTCTCAATGGTGGTTGTTATTTTTGTAGCTAATACAACTTGAGTCCAAGTCCAAACTGTGCTTACTAATCAGCCACTCGCCTCGCACCTAAGTCCCAGTCCCAAGTACAAAATAGGGACCATGCCCCTTAGAAAAATAAAACAAAATCCTCAACCACTCTTTACCATCATCCAATTCCCTACCAGGAAGTACCCACTCCCTACAGTGGAATGGTGGGTATTGAAAAGTGTCCCACAAGCTGCACTGATGCTATGCATCCTGAAGAAAAATGGAAAACTATGAACAGTCATCGACTGTCATAAAAGAAATGAGAGCATGGTGAAGGATGTCACCCCATTTCCAGACCAGGATCAGATCCAGATGGATGTAGCTTGAGCGAAATTTCGCTCTAAGATTGACTTGTTGAATGCATATGAACAAGTTCATATAGAACCTGAAGACATCTGGAAGATGGCCTTCTCGACAATATATGGGACTTTCCTGAGCCAAGTTATGCAGCAGGGAGATTGCAATGCCCCTGCAATGTTTCAACATCTAATGACTGTGATCTTCAGAGACCACATAGGATGTTTTGTATATGTCTATCTCGATGACATACTCATCTATAGTAATACAATAGAGGACCATGAAAGGCACCTTGGAATAGTGTTCGAATTACTAGAGAAAGCTGACTTCTACCTTGAGAGGGAGAAGTGCGATCTCTACACAGAAAAACTCAACTGCCTAGGGCATGTCATAGATGCCAAAGGTGTACATGCTGACAGAGACAAGATGTCTCGGATCAGGAGCTGGAGAACTCCTAAAACTCTCAATGAAGTCCAATGGTTTGTTGGACTAGTTGAATACCTGGCACAATTCATGCCAGATATATCAGCATATACGATGCCCTTGACCAGTATTCAATGAAATGAACACCCATTCCAGTGGAGGGAAATCCATGATAGATGTTTCCAAATGATCAAAGACCTTGTGTGCAAGTATCCAATCCCGCAACCTATTGATCCACAAAAAGAAGAGCCAATATGGCTTGTGTGCAATGCATCACTCTACGGAGTAGGTTCATTGTACAGGCAAGGGCCTGAGTGGAAATCCTGCTGACCAGCAGGATTTATGTTGAAAAAGTTGAGTGATGCTCAACAGGATTATCAAACATTTGAGCAAGAAACACTCGCAATAATTGAAGTGTTACTGAAATGGGAGGATAAACTCCTCAGATTTAAATTTACAATCATCACCAATCATGAGGCTTTGGGTTACCTTAAAACCCAATGAAAGTTGTTGAGCAGACAAGTCCACTGGCTGGACTACACGTCTCGGTTTGATGCAAACATCGTCTATGCTAAAGGCACAGAGAACCACATAGCAGATTGCCTGTCTCAATACTATGAATGAGAAGGAGGCAATATAGCCTCTGGTGAAGAAGTAGAATGGGCAGATGCAGATATACACCTGGACCCAGAGGGGGATGATCTCCTGCAGGATAGATGGCAAGAGTTGATTTTATCAGCAATATGAGAGGGAGAGATCCCTTGAAAAAGTAATCACCTGAAAGAGAAGGTAGAAAAGCAATATGAAGAGGCTAAAGAAATGGCCTTGGCTGCAGAACAGAGTAACAAGGACCCTCCTAATGCAAGCACACAGGATGATCCATCGATACTTGAATCTGCTGAGGTCACCAAAGCCTCCCCAATAACATTCAGCAAAACGCCAGAGTTCCTGGATGCTATCCGAAAAGGATATAAAAATGAGCCTATGCTCGATAAGGTAATGATGCAACCATCACATCACCCCCAATTCGAGGAGAAAAACAGCCTCCTCTACACGAAAAATTGTGGAGGAGAGAAGGTACTATGCCTTCCACATGCAAAGTACAAAGGTGATGATGTTATTGCCAGAGTAATCGACCAAGTGCATAGGACACTGGGCCACTTTGGCCCCCAACAAACAGCAGATTACATCCACAGATGGTACTGGTGGCCGAAGCTTGGCAGGGAAGTGGACAAATTCTGCCAAACTTGTCCGATATGTCAGACTACAAAAACTGACAATCAACAGCCGAAAGGCCTATTGCACAGCCTGCCTGTGCCTAGAAGACCTTGGGGGTCAATAGTGATGGATTTCATGGGACCTTTCCCACCAAGTGACGGACACAACTACCTGTGGGTAGTCCTGTGTCATCTGATGTCGATGGTACACCTAGTACCAGTAACTATGACTATTTGAGTGTCCAAGCTCGCAGGAATGTTTGTAAAAGAGATAGTCCACCTGCATGGACTGCCAGAGACAATAGTTTCAGATCAAGATGTGAAGTTCACTTTGGCATTCTGGCATGAAATGCACAGAATGCTGAGAGCCAAGCTCCTTATGTCAATGGCATTCCATCCACAGACTGATGGAGTGTCTGAAAGAGCAATAAGAAATGTAGCACAGATGCTATGGGCAATGGTCCGACCAGACCCAAAAGACTGGACATTGAAGATGCCTCTGGTCAAGTTCATGATTAACTCAAGCATGAGTAGCTTGACAGGGTTCACACCATTCAAACTGAATTATGGGTATATGCCCAATATGATGCAGTGCATCAGAGAGGGTACACCCTCAATGGCTCCAGGAGTGAAGACATTTGTCAAACAGGCTCTAGAAAATCTAGAGATGGCTCATGATGCCATCATTGAAAGCAGGATAGTACAGACATACCATGCTAATAAGAAACAAATGGAAGGATCCAACCTTCAAGAGGGAGACCTTGTGTATCTCTCCACACAGAATTTGAGCATCCCAAAAGGATGCACACGAAAACTCGTGCCTAAATATATTGGACCAATGAAGGTATTGCACTGTGATAGCACGAACAATACCTATGCACTAGAGTTTCCTGAGCAACTAAGGAAGAGGCACATACACCTGATGTTTCACATTGGGTTACTGCGAAGGTATGAGCAGAATGATGATGTTCTGTTCCCAAAATGTGATGCCCATGCATTCTACGATGTCAGTATGACCAACGAGGAAGAATGGTTAGTTGATGAGATAACCACTCACCAGTGGACAAATAACAAGGTAGAGCTCCTTTTGAGGTGGAACCTTGGAGATACAACATGGGAACCCATGTCTAATTGCAAAGAGCTTGAGGCCCTAGACAGGTACCTCAAGCTCCAAGGCATACAAGACATATGCCAATTACCCTGAAGGGTAAAGAAGTATGCATAAGCATATGGTAACCGCTTAGTGGTTAGAACATAGTACAAGACTACTAAACAGAATCAAATGGACAAGTACAAAAAACAAAAACAAATATAAGTAAAAATAACAAGATGGCAATAACATTGTCAGCCTCGAGCACAGCATAGTTACTATAATTAAGTAGAGTATTTAGTCTTTCCCTGATCATGTTTTCTTTTCACATGTACCTGCCTTAGTTGGTCATGTGCTTTTCTTTTTTTATGTTACCTTGCTTTTCCTTTCCTTTCTCTTTAATGCTCACTCCGTTCTAGTAGTCATAGCTACAATGTCCCACCGCGATCACCATCATAAATGTTCCCTGAGCCCATACTGCTCACCCACCCCTGACCCTCGCAGGTCTGTCACACCTCAATGGGGCAGATCTCTCTCGCATTCTGACATGTACACTGATGGTTCACCATCTCCACCCCGCTCTCCTGCCAACTGATGTAGTTTGCATATGGTCAGTAGTGGCCACAAAAGGCCACATTCTCCCTCCTCCTCCCCTTCTTGCTTGTCATCCCACAGGCATGAACACTGCAGGGATAAATGTTCCTGCCCATACTGGGAGTCTCACCCCCAGTTTCCTTTCTTGCAACATCACAGTGCTTGTGAAACTTGCACAGCCTATGCACTTCATCTCTCTCAAGGCATGGCCTTGTTGGATGTGGGCATCATGCCTGCTATTGTCACTCTTGCTGATGAGACTGCACATCTCGTCAAACATACACCTTATGACAAGTTGCATCATTGCATCAGCCATATCGAGTGAGAGCTCGAAGATACCTCGTATGACCTTCATCATGCTCTTCGCAAGGTCAATGACCTGCATCACACACCTGCCCCCACCATCTCTGCTCCCATCATGGTTGAGCAAGCTGTGCGTGACTTTGAATGCACTCATATTGCCTCCCTAGGAGGAGGCACTTATGATCCAAGTCAGGAGGCTGGTCCTTCCCAGGTGGATCCCCCACCAGCTGTACCATCCCCCTCTTCTTTATGGGGGAGGATACAGGCTAAACCTGCATCACAGGTTGAGCCTGTAGGAAAGGGGAAGGCAAAGGCACCCCCAACGGACAATCAGGTTGCACCTGACTTCGGTATGGAGGATGAAATTACCTCCGCTGGAATATATGACGATGTTACTATGGTTGTCAATACTGCTGCCCAGGGAACTCTATTCCCTGAGTTTACAGGGTGTGAGAACCTGTATAGAGTACTCTGCCTTGGACAAGGCAAGGACAGTGTGAGGACAATCCTCTTTGTGAGGGTCAATGACAACCTCTACACTTACAGTGATGAGAGGCTCAGCACTGCCCTTGCCAACATCTGTCAGGGGACCCCCCCTCCTGTCCCAACCAGGCAACACCTCACCAGCCCTGTCACTAGATGGGACAGAGGGATCATGGGTCCCATTGGACTCGTCAATACCACAGAGGATATCTGCAAACTGTATGCCCAAGCATATGATGAGCCTGAGGAAAAGGCCCCCTGCATCTGTAGGGCACAGGATTTAGTTACCTACATCAACTTGTGGAAGAGATGCAAGTTGGAGATGAACGAGGTGATGAACCTCGCACTTAGAGAATGGAGGCTGCCTGCTTGGGCCTCCCAGAAATCACACCAAAAGAGGGAGGCACTAAGAGATAAAGAGAGAGCACAAAGGGAGGAAGATGCCTCCAGACAATGACCTGCTGGCGAACCACCAGCCCTACAACAATGGCTAGAGGATCATTCAGCCACCCCCTTGCCAGAGATGGAGCAGAGGCCCATCATTCCTCTTCGTGACTGTGTAACAGTCAAAAATCCTGGGGCCTCCCAAGCCCCCACTTCTCATCAAAGACCCCTTACTAGGGGTCAACCTTTTCATCCTAGAGGAGGAGTGCGACCCTCTGGTAGAAAGACAAGAGGGGGTATCCCCGAATTACCCCAAGAGACACCCCCTCTCGATGCCCCAGTCCAGGACTGGGTAAGGTTTATCCAGACATACCAGAATAGGTACAGTGGCTCAGACAAGAGCTCTGAGCTCTCTAGGATGTTCCCAGGGGTGCTAGGTGTTAGTGAGCACCCCAATGATGATGAATGGGAGATTGGTCCTCCCTCTGCCCAAATGGTTCAAGGGTTCCTCCTCTATGAGCAACTAGCTCTGGTCCCCAGAAGGGACCATGACCAAATGGTCTGGTTCTGGGAGCTAGTTCGCCTCCTGGCAGCCAGAGGTCACTACAGGGCCCTCCTCAATTGGGCCGAGGTTTCCCCTCACACCGGACCTCAGGTTCCCTGGGAAGGGACCTTTTCCCAAATGGCCACTATGGCTGATGTTGCTGCTTACTTAGCAGCTAATGGCATCACACCCCACACCACTGACAATGCCATTGCCTGGGCCTGTAGGGTGGGTAATGAGTATATTACCCATGTTGTGAGTAATGGGGGGGATTGAGACCCCAATGTCTGGGCTGTGATTGACCTGCTGAGGGTGGCCATCCATGACCCTCACCTGCTGAGTGAGAATCAGTTGGTCAAATGGGTCAACCAGCAGGCTCAGGCCCTGGGGATCTCCCCAGAGAGGATTGCAGCCTATGAGGCCCACACATTTGAAGCAGGGGAGGTGTATATCCTCCAAGAGTTTGCTGTAACAGCAGCTCTTTATGACCTACCCCATCTCCCCAGAGGGGATGACCAGGGTACAAGTGGAGATTCCCCAGCTGGGACTTGGGAAGCTGAGGAAGGAGAGTTGCTGGATGGGCCAGCACCAATGTAGAAGGGACACTATACCTTCGGCCCTGGTCACTACCCCCGAGGGCATAACCCCTCAGTCAGCAGATTTGGTCTGTCTGATGGTAAAATACTCGTCACACAAGGGTTCAACACCCTTTGTGCTTGGTCTAACAAGGCTCAACCCTCAGCTGGCAGTACTGTGAGGTTCAACACCTCATATGTATATGTAGGCTTTTGCCCTAATCTCGTTGTATCCTTTCCTTCTCCTTTCCTTTTCCTTTTCCTTTTCCTTTTCCTTTTCCTTTTTCTTTTTCTTTTTCTTTTTCTTTTTCTTTTTCTTTTTCTTTTTCTTTTTCTTTTTCTTTTTCTTTTTCTTTTTCTTTTTCTTTTTCTTTTTCTCATTCCGAGCCCATACTGGCTCTACAGGGGGAGGGTGTTAGGGGTCATGCCTTTTTGGGCACAAGTTATCATCCACAGGCATGTGATACCTTGGTATCATATGCCTGTCTGCCTGGTATATATGCTGCTATGGAAAATTTTACATAGTCTGAGTCTTACATATTTTCATACTTGTGAATACCATATGGTACAGTTCACGAGTGTGAACTTAAGGCAACAAATCTTACAACATGCCCTCTTTGATGATGGAGCAATGGTGAATGCAATGTGCACAACAGTTTTTGAGACAGTTAAACATAGATTAAGGGGGTGGACCCACAGTTCTCAAACACTACAAATGGCTAACAGTTCTGTAACCCCAGCTACAGCTCAGTGGATGGGAACAGTACAAATCAGAACAGTTGAAGTGCAAACTACATTCATAGTGTTCAACAGTGGAGGAGGATGGGCATTTTTAGCGAGAAAGCCCATGTTACAAACACTAAGAGCAGTACACGACTACTCTAGAGACCAACTAACCATTACAAATGGAAACAGCGCTATGACACTAACCAACATGTACTATGATACAGTCCATGAGCAAGTCATGGGAAGCAAAAATCGGACCCTAGATGTCAAGCAATGACCACAAGAGCAAGTGTGAACAACAGAAACATACACTGTCACTCAGACAACAGAGGACATGTTCACAAGACAAACAGACCTGTTTAATCCCTGATGGGTCGAGCACATCATTAATGCAGTCACTGTCAGACAAGACCTGACAGAAACAGAGAAACAACATGTCAGAGCATTCATTGCAGAATATGCAGATGTCTTCGCTTGCTTGATCAAGGAGGTACTACCAATCCCGGGGGCAACAATCAACCTAAACGTACCTGCAAATGCATCGTTCACCACGACAGTATGACAACAACCATTAACACCACCACAAAAAAATTTTATGCACAAGTGGGTACAACAGATGCTAGACACTAACATGATAGAACAAGCAGACATAGCACACATCAAACATGTAGTGCCCACAGTGCTCACGCAAAAGATGCATGATGACAAGGTGGGACTAATGCTAGAAGACCTACAGTGCACATTGAATGAACAATGCAACCAAGTAGGAATCAAGTTGCCATTCCCAAATGTCAGTGCAAACAAGGAGGAAGAACCAAAAGAAAAAAGTAATGACTACAAGAACACGAAGTGGAGGGTAACACAAAACTTTGGTGAACTCAACAAAGTCACCCAAGTACCACCCACTGCAAGCATTTCACAATGTTTCTTCAGAAAATACACTGAAAAAACAAAGGGAAGAGATACTCTTTTGTTTTAGATGTCTGGACAGAAAAAATGTTTTATTTTCTTCCAGGAAACATGAATTGATGCTAATCCTAACTAGGGTAGAAGCTAATGGTCATTACCATCAATCTATGTTTCTGCACAGAGAAGATGATGTTATATTTGCATTTTTCTGACACATCATCCAGGATAAAAGAGTATCTCTTCCCTTTATTTTTTCAGCATGTTTTCTGAAGAAAAATTGTGAAATGCTTGCAGTGACCATTACACCAGGAAGATATACGAGCAAAGCAACAATGGCTCAGTGGACATAAGTACATCTCAGTCTTCAACTTTGCATCAGGCTTCTTTGCCATTACAGTACCAGATGAATGGAAACCATACCTAGCCTTCTTCATAGAAGGCAGGGGATACTTCTGGTACAAAAGGATGCCAATGGGACTCACAGGAGCCCTGACAATGTTCTCTGCAGTAATAACAGAGAAACTCCACGACCTACTAGCAGACAACACAATAGAACTGTTCATAGATGACAGCAGATGCAGACATGACATGTTCAAAGAAATGCTAGCAGTCCTATGGATAGTGTTCCAATGCTTCTGTGAACATGACCTGTCAATATCACCCCCAAAATGTCGGCTGTTCATGACAGAAACAATGTTCACAGGTGCAGCAGTGAGCAAAAAAGGAGTTCAACCAGATCTAGCTAAGTTAACAGCCATTATCAACTGGAAACAACCAGAAGACACACTGAATCTATGCTCGTTTCTAGGACTCACCAGCCACTTCAGAGACCTAATCAGAGGCTATGCAAAAATAGAAGGACTGCTCCATAACCTAGTCAAGCAGGCCGAGGTCCCACAGCTGGTAACAAAGTCAACATACCGACAAGCAATGACCAACTACAAGCTGGCAGACAAGTGGACAATGGAGCACACCAATGCATTCATCCAACTCAAAACAACCCTAACTAGTGAACCAACACTGCATGCACCGAAATATGACAGTAGCCCATTCATAGTCACAACAGATGGATGCCAAGAAGGATTAGGAGCAGTACTAATGCAGTGAATACAGGCCCAACTACCTAGTGGCAAAACTGTCAGCAGAATGGTCCCCATCGCATTTGCATCAAAATGAACATCTGCCTCCAAATGCAAATACAAACTGTTTCTACTGGAATTTGTGGCACTGAAATATGACCTCGACCACTTTGCAGACATTACATGGGGCTACCCAGTGGAAGTCGAAATGGATTGTCAAGCACTCAGGGACATGTTGACAAATGACAACCTAACAGCAACCCATGCATGGTGGAGAGACAGCATACTGGCACATAACATAATAGCAGTAAGACATATACCAGGCAAACTAAACATTGTTGCAGATGGACTCAGTTGACAATGGGACAACACGGACTGCACAGGTAATGATGGTAGCAACTGGTCAGTAAACCCCAAACTGAAAGCACTAACAGATGTAATCAACAATGTGTTCACAATTGACTGGGTAGACAATGAACAGCAAAAACTACGACAGCAGTTCACAAATGAACCAATGTTCCTGGAGGTTATTGATGCAGTGTTTAAACGTTGACACTGCAGTAAACCCAAGGGACCATAGCAAGGCAAGACATCAGGCATCGCAGTACATTATTGAAGATGGGTGCCTTTGGAGAATATATGGTAAAACAAGGGCATGACCCCAGAGTCAAACAGAATGCATAACACATGAAGAAGCCAAGCAATGCACATACACACTACACTGTACAGGAGGGCACTGGGGGCGTGATGCACTGAAAATAGCACTGATGGACAAGTATTGTTCCCCCAAACTCAATGTCTCAATCATGAACACAATAACAAAATGTGCTAAGTGTAAAAACTTTGGATCACCTCACATACACTCACTTCTTGAACCAATCACATGCAGGCACCCATTCAAGCTCCTAGTGGGTGACTACCTCAGTATGCCACAAGGAAAGGGTGGCTACCACACACTGGGACTGTTCCTAGACACGTTCTCACAACACCTATGGGTTGTGAAATTCAAGACATCAGGTACTGCAAAAACAACTACCAACAGCCTATCAGCAATATTCAACATGTTTATGGCACTGGAAACATTTATGACAGATGGTGGAAAGCACTTCGACAACCATGCAGTAAAGGACCTATGTGCTAAGTGGTCTTGCAAACACTATGTGGTAGCAGCATACTCACCATGGGTTAATGGCTTAGTAGAAGGCACTAACAAATTACTTCTACACATCCTCAAAAGACTATGTGCCCCAAATGTAGGAGAAGACAACGACAAACCAGCAAGCTGGGAAAAGCTACCACGAATGTGGACAGACCATCTAGATGATGCAGTCTGAGTGCTCAATAACTGCCTACTACCAGCTCTCAAACACACCCCAAAAGAACTACTACTGGGCCTTGTAGTAGATACAAAAAGCACAAGGCCAGAGGACTGTATCACCCCAATAGATGCCATCCAAGCAGCAGCACACATACATATGTTACATACTGCCAACATCTGCACATGTGATTTTCAGAGCAACCATCTTGTTTGCATGCAGAAGATCTGCAAACAATGGGTCTGTCATCACTACTAATGTATAGTGATCACCATGACGACATGACAGAGGTTAACAGGCAGGTTGTAAACATGACAAGAATTTGCTACAACTCACAAACTTGGCAACCCTCCACTTCATCAAAGAATGCAAAGAGAGCAGCAAAGAAAGCACACAAACACTTGATAGCTGTGCTGGGACAGCTTTTATTGGCTTCGTCATCCAGGGCCATGAGCTCGAACTGTGCCCTGGCTTTGTTCAAAGTGGGGATGTCAAGCTATCAATGGCATGGTGAGCTTCAGCATATTTCAAACATAAAATGAGTGCTTACTCCTGTTGAAGGCATGTTAAAGTAAGGTCCAATACATCCATACCGACCATTGTGGTCAACTTTGGCTGGAAATTTGATGTGAAGAAGTTGGTTGTTGGTTGTGACCCAGTACTGCACATTGTCTTGCATCAGCTCACAGAGGGGCCTAGGGTTATTCTCCAATGCTACTTTTTCCATGAGACCAGAATTCATAGCAAGAGGGTCATCAACGATGTGAAGGAGTGAAGTGTTAAGTGCTGAAATACCACTAGGAGGTATGGCACCACTGCCTGAGGTAGACAGATGTGTGGGTGATGGAGTGCATGGCCAGTCGATGTCAGGCATCTGGGGACAGGATGGCAAAGTGCCAGTACTGGATGGACAGGTGGGAGAATGAGGTGGTGTGCATGCAGTGGACATATCAAAAGGAATGAGATGAAGATGGAGGAGAACTCAGTACTTTATATACAGTGGCTCAAAAAAGTGTCCCAATGTTGGGTCATTTTGCAAAGATCTCTTATTTGTGACTGGACTACTGAGAATCAGTTCATGGGCCTGCAGAGTGTCTGAAAGTACTTGGTCTTGGCATTCCAAAACTGTTTTTGTCATATGATTTGGTTTCCATGGTGACAAGATATGATCATTTCAAAATGTCAGCTCATTGGGACACTTTTTTGACCCTAGATTTTGTAAATAATCATTTAGTAACAGCACTGGAATTTGACAGCTTCTGATGGATGCTGTGCTTCAGCCCTGTGTAGTTATGTAAATTACATCATTCTGATCAGTATAAATAGTATGCCCATCAATCTGGCTTCCCTACCATACCATGAAGCCTATTCCTGACTCTGTTAGAGCAAATATCCTTTCTCTCTCTGAATCCAGTCTCTCTAGTCACAAAATAGCCTCTAAAACTGGTCTAGGGAAGTCTACTGTGGCCAGGGTCATCAGAGAAGTCCAACCAGAGAAGGCAAACACTAAACTAGGACATCCTTCCAAGCTCTCCTCTACTGATAGAAGAAGGATTATATCCAGTATTACTACTGGAAGAGCAGAAAATGCTGTCCAAGCTACTCATCTTATCAACTCTGCTCTCTCCCATCCTATCTCTTCACAAACAGTTCAGAATGTCCTTAAGGCTGCATCTATGAAGGCCATAGTCAAGAAGAAGAAGCCACTCTTGTCTATCAAGCATAGAAGAAGGAGACTAGCCTTTGCACTCAAGCATCAAAACTGGACTGTGGAGGACTGGACAAGAGTTATTTGGTCAGATGAGACCAAGATTAATAGGATTGGGTCAGATGGAAGGAAGTATGTGTGGAAAATGGCAGGTGAGCCTTTGCAGGATAAAGAAGTGCAAGGGACAGTGAAGTTTGGAGGGGGTTCCTTGATGGTATAGGGTTGTATGAGTTGGAATGGAGTGGGGATACTTGCAGAGGTTGAGGGGAGGATGGATGCTGAGCAGCATGTTTCTATTCTGGAGGGGAATCTGCTTCCCAGCATGGAGTATTCTGGTATTCCCAGGGAGAACATTATCTTTCAACAAGATAATGACCCCAAGCACTCCTCCAAAAGGGTCCAGAACTGGCTTGACTCTCAAGATATCAAGGTACTAGACTGGCCAGCACAGTCTCCAGACCTTAATCCCATTGAACATCTATGGGAAATCCTGAAAAAGAAGCTCAATAGCTATAAAGCACCAGCAAAGGGGGTTTGGGAGCTTTGGGAGAGGATTGAAGTGGAGTGGAACAAGATAGAGGTGGAGCAGGGACTAATAGAAAGCATGCCTAGGAGACTAGAAGCAGTGATAAAGGCAAAGGGAGGATACACTAAATACTAAAACTATAATTTAGAATCACTGCTCAAAAAAGTGTCCCAATGAGCTGTCATTTTGAAATGATCATATCTTGTCACCATGGAAACCAAATCATATGACAAAAACAGTTTTGGAATGCCAAGACCAAGTACCTTCAGACACTCTGCAGGCCCATGAACTGATTCTCAGTAGTCCAGTCACAAATAAGAGATCTTTGCAAAATGACCCAACATTGGGACACTTTTTTGAGCCACTGTACATGTTGATAAGATGTGTGAGAAATCTATGTTGAAAAGGACAAGTTGTTCAGCATTCTACTTGACCAATCCAGTGTGCCACAAGTAACACTTACCATGCTGTGGGACCAATGTGATCTGCCACAGAGTAAGTTACCCCCAAAGTCCATGCAATCAATGCAGCCTGCTGCAAGGACAACCTGCCACAATGTCCACAGGATCACAGTGGTTTGCCACAATGACAGTTCACCACAAAGTCCATGGGATTGTGGCAGTCTGCCACAATTGTAAGTTACCATTGTAGAAGTTTGCCATCCTCATCAGTGGAAATATAAGCATGTAATGGTGTGACATGGTATTTGGAGATTTTGGATAGGGTACAAAGTGGAGTATTTCCTGGCTTCCAGAAAGGCTCCACATAAGGTCTGTCACTGTTGATGGAGTCATTGTAAATAGTAAAGAAGACTGTAAGTTCACCAGTCAGGAATTGAGGGCATAGACAAAGAGATGTGCCTCCCAGTCTTCAAAAATAAAAGTCGCATGCAATGTATGTGGCTTTGGGTAGGAACTCTTCACCACTTTCGAATTGGCATCAAGAAAATATATCAGCACTGCATACTACTCAACCTTCATCCACAATAAGTCAGAAAGGTGATGCCTATGAAAGGAAAAGACTGCGACATGTGAGAGTACAACACACTTCCATTTCCATGAGCAGTAAGGCAGCCTCACACCCACCGATCAGGAGTCCAGGGCATAAAGAAAGACATGAGCCTCCCAATTTTGAACCATGGTAGCACACAAAGATTGAAGTCATGCACATTGGGTTCCAGAAAAGGAACACTGTTGTTGATGTGCCCATCGTAGTTCCAAACCTTGTCACTGGAGCACAAACAGGCAGAGAAATGAAAACCACCCATGTAGATTACACCCACTAGGATGTAGCATGCTGTCCCATGGAGATGCAGAATGCTGAATGTTTTGCACAGTGTCACAGGTTGTAGTGGAAAGCATTCAAAAAATAATATCAGTGGAACAGCAGAGAAGCTGCATTGGTTTGTAAAAAAACCTGAGCAGTTTTTGACTGAGTGTGATGGCATTTCTACATGTGAGTGTGTAGTATGACATGACTTACACCAGAGATCGAGCCATTGCTGTATATTGAGTGGGCTAACCTGTGATGATGAGTTGGAGTTGGGATTGTCCCATTGCATAGACTGCACATAGAGAGGACTACATATGGAAGGGATGGTGATGTTGTGGTATATTGGCCCATGGCTGGAAGACAGTGACTTATCAGCACATGTTCCATTGGAACATAAATGAACCAGCTCAACTTCATGAGTTTGGGGGGGAAGGACAATCTTGAGAATTGAAACCACAGATGTACCAACTTGACTGATGCATGGAAATGCAGTAGAGTCTTGCATACTGAGACAGTCACGAAACTCGTCTTGATACATGTCAAACAAGTTTTGTGAGAATAAATTTGAATTGCTCACTGTGAGCATCTCAAAGGCTCTGGTAAGGACTGGGAAACCATTGCTAGCAGATTGGAATGCTTGCTTAAAGGCATCATCTCCATCAAGGTAAGCATAGAAGAGGACCATGAAAATAGTGTCATATGCCATGACCAGTCAGCAGATGACCATTTGCATCCAGCACTTGGTGTAGACTGTAGAGATGGCCTTGGCATAGACTCTTGACTAGGACTGAGTATACAGTACTTTGACATGATGCCTACACTCTTAAACACCATTTGTTTCTTTGATGGGCATGATGGTGCACTGGAGGAAATCTGTGAAACAACATCATCAACCTCATTGAATGCCTTCCTTTTAGTACCAGTGCACACACTGCTGGTTTTGCATGTGTCAAAATTGAAGTTTGGTCTCGGAGATATGGTCTGAATGGAATGTTTGGCTTCTCTGTCAGGTACTGGTACCATGTCAACTGCATGCAAGCCACATCTAATGTAAGTATTATGTTCTAGAGCTTCAAGATGCTGCACCTCAATCAAGAGGTCTGACAGAAGTGGTTTATTCAGCTCATCGAGTGATACCTGCTGTGTTAAACAGAGACCATCTCATGACCTTGCATGTGATGCAGCAACATATGCACTGAAACCTCCCTCAGAAAGATTAACCAACACATTTGGCAATGTTTTACCTTGAGCAGAGTGGCCTGTGACTGCGAAAGCTGGTTGTATTGGTATTTGCAATCAAGTGATGTGACATTTCTCCTTGGAACCATCAGCTTTGTTAAGCAGAGTCAAGAAAGTCCACATAACAGGAGTAATTGGAAAGAAAGACCTCGGAAGATCAGTGAGTTCAACTTTGCTGTGAGGAAATTCAACTACAACACAAGTTGCATATGTGAGCCCTACAGGACATGTCGCAGTGAAAATTTTATGCACAAAACCTTGTGATCTATTTGTAATTCCAAGATCAGTTGATACATTGTGTACACAAAGGATGACAGGCATTCCTTCAAATAAAAGGACAGTGCTGGGTAGTGATTGTTGTGTAGAGGTGACTTTGAGGTTAAGCAATATTTGGCATTAGAGCTGCCTGTGAGAACATTTATCCAATGCAAGGCAAGTGAACACATCTGTTGCCTTTGGGGCCTGAGAGTAAGCTTTCGAGTGATTAAGTGCTTCCCTTACTTTGTTGGTAGCAATGATTGCAGCAGCCTCATAATTGCATTCAAGGCTCGTGTCTATGCCACAGGGATTCACTGCTGACATCACCACTTGGGAATTGAAGAGCTCCATGTCATCAAGCATGCATTCTCTCACATGTAATCATTGCACTGCACTGCCATACTCTGGATCACCTTTCATGCATTGCTGTTCAGTGAGATTGACCACTGTATCAACTGCTTTCCATGCCAATCTCCCTAACCTTCTTTTGATTTCCACCTCAGTTTGACCTGCATATCATGAGATTGGTGAGTACAAAGGAGTTCTGCCGACAGGAGGGTACTGAAAAAAGTCACCTCCAAATATCATAGCCACACCACCAAACCAAAGATCAGGCTGCTCTTTCGCAAACCAAAGCACATGATCAATATTGGCTAGGAGCTCAAGTCCCATCAGAGATACTTCATCAAGCAACATGAACTCTATGTTCTTCCACTCTTTGCAGAGTTTAGTACGTTCTTTAACTGAAATCAAAACAGTGTAATCTTCACTGCTCTTGCCAGGAACCCTGTTTCCCTTGCCTTTGTTTTGGGACTTGATCTTGATCCTAATCCCTTGTGTATGGTCATTCCATAAATAAGCACGGCCACAGAACCTGTTGGGGCTAAGTAATGAATCATATGTATGCCCACAGCCATAATGTGCCATCACAGACTGGACTGCATTTACAATGTAAGTCTTACCAGTTCCACCAGGACCTGTCATGAGCATCAAAAGCCAACTGTCCAATTTTTTATGCTTCTCGATGTACTTCTCACTGAAATGCTGTGTGATAATACAAAATGCTAACCATTGTTTTTCATTCAGGCCATGTTCTTTTCCAACCTTCATTATCACATCACAAGGAGTTAGCATCTGCGGTGAGTTATCAGATTCCATCATACTTGATCTAGTAGATTCCATCATACTTGATCTAGTAGATTCCATCATACTTGATCTAGTAGATTCCATGATGGGATGGAGACTGGCAAGAAATATGCATTCATGTCCGAGTTCTGTATCAGCAACCTGATTTTGTTGACATCTTTCTACTTGTTGCATGGAATTCAAGGCATTTCACTGTGCTGTTGCAATAGCCACCTCTTGGGAGTCAATCTCTTTCTTCCACTGTGTCAGTTTTTCTTTTGTAACTTTCTGTGATGCATACCTATCACATTTGGCATTTTGTTCTGACTCTGTGTGTGAATTCTTATAACAACCCGGATGCTTTAACCAACCAGCTTCTTGCAGTAAGAGCAACATCTGTTTGACATGGAATTCATCTCGAGACTTGTGAGACTTGTTTGCATGATTTAAACATACTAGTTCAAGGACATCAATGTCAGCAGCTGGTCCTATGTCAGTCAGTACAGAATGAGTGTCATGTCATACACTGAGCTTGTTTACGAAGTCGGTCAGCATCACACTCATCTTTGCACTCATGAATAGCCTCCCAGTTGAGCATTACAGAATGGCTGTGGTCTGAAAAACAATAGGTATTGAACACCATCTCAGGGTCCTTGTTACCTGCGAACAAAGGAACTTCACAACTGAAAGGTTTGAAATGACTCAGCATGAAAAGTGCCCATGCCTGTTTATTGTTCAAGTGTGGAATAGATGTCCCAACCACACAGGGTACGAGATTGTGGTTCATATCCCCATGGAGGTCATCGGCATGTTCTACAAGTTCATGTCTTCTCAGTACACCTAACCATATCTCATAGGTATTTTTCCTCTTTGTACCCCTGGTTTTTGTCTGTAGCTTGATGCATCTGCAAAATTCATAAAAATTCATATCCACTAAGGTATCAGCCCAATACAAGTAATGATGTAGTTGATTTGCTTGCACAAGTCTCCCATCCTTGTCAGTGGAAATACGAACAATTGGATGTTCAACCCCATTGTGATTGTCATCATCACTGTTATCATCAGAATGTCTTTGTACATCAGAGTATGTGCTGCAGCTACAAGAAAGAGAACCACCTTTGACATGTGAGAGCAACAAAGATGAAAGCATAGGTATGGAGTGGTGAGAAGAGATGCAATCTTCGTAACCTTGAATGTACTGTGCTGCCTGCTGTGCATGTATCTGTTGTTGCTTATTGAATTGGGAAAGACACTTGTGCAGCAAAGTTTTCACACTTTTTTCTTTTGAGGTTGTATTGCCAGGATTGAGTGGAATGCAGGCAACAGCTCATGATAGCAAAGACAGCATTTCATACATCTTCATACATCAGCAAACTAACCCTCACCCTTACAAAATGTCTTTGTGCACCACACAACCACATTTGCTTCTGTCCTCACAAAAATTGACCCAGAAGCTGACATTATCATAAAGATTGCACCATCAAAATTTCAAGCTACATTTAGATGTCAATTGTTGAGATTCCCTGCCCCTATTTCTCTGGGCAGACCTAGCCAGTTAGGTACCTTGCTGTCAAAAGCTGGCCAGTTCTGGCTAGGGTAAGGGCTGTTTTGCTGATGTACCCATCTTTGTGATATAGTCAGAAATGTAGAACATTGCAGCCTTCGCACTCTTGCCAGACAGGATACACTTCAAATCATGGTTATGATGACAGAATACAAGGATGTATTGGTTATGGTAGTTGACATTCCCATCTTGACACTTCAGAACCACAGCATTCATCTCAGGATTGAAATAAGATGTTTTGACAACTTCATGAGGAAACAAGAACCAACATTTGCCCTTGTTACCATACTTGTGACAGACTGGACAGCATTGATGTCTCTGCAAAGCCTCACCACACTTTTTCACCTCTGTTGCAAATATGGACTTCCATTCGCTTAACTCAACATCTGATGCACCATTGTCTGCTGGAGGTTTCGGTGGCCATTCAACATGAGGTTCAAACTTAGGGTCCAAGGGGGTTTCAATATCAGGCAGGTGGTGTTGGATAATATCCTTGAAAAATGAAAAAAAGTGCTTTTGAAATTGTTCATCATGTAGCCAGTGATGAATCTCAGTTGGATTAGCTCCCCCTTTGAGCCAAAGAAGGAAGTGACCATGAAGAGAACCTCTCTCGGTGTACTCAGTGGTTCCATAGAAAGCCTGTAAGTGACCAAAAAGACCACTGGTGAGAGATGACCACCGCTTTTTGTAGTCCCATCCTAGTAAGTATTCAAAACAACACCACATGGAAAATTCAAAAAAGTTGGCAGCAGCAACAGGATCCTTTGCTAACCATATAGCACACTCATGAGCTGAGACAAGACAGGGAAATCAATCAGATAAGTCAACCATGTGGTCACCAAACATCACCTGAAATATAGGACTGTGTACAACACTTGGGTTGAATGTGAAAAAGAGGTGAGGCAGGCCAAAGTAGCCATAGTAGCTGTGAATTTCATTATGGACAAAATTTTTCGAAGCTTCTGATCCAGGAATACATGCAGCAATGGTGTTGACATGCTGCAACACACTCAAGACATTCTTTTTGTCAGGGGACATCTCCAAGAGCTTGTCTTCTTGTTTGAGATGTGTGGCAACATGATTCAATAACTTGGGTGAAATTTTTGTGAATATCTCAGCAATGTGGTGAAAGTTAGACTTCTTACACACCAGTGCTGTGTGAATGTGAGCCAAATGGCACTGGTGGATGTTGAGTGCAACAAAGAGAAAGCTATGATGGTATTGAAATGACTGATCGGGAATATTGAGGAAGTACTGTGCTTGTTGTTGAAATGAAAGAGGATGTGGCCATGCTCTGTCTTCAAAGCCTCCAATTCCATAAGGAAAGAGAGTTGGATACATACCAGGGAAGAGATCAGGGTTGTTGTACTCGTTAATGGCTTGCAAGATCTGGAGTTGATGATGCATGAGGAACAAGATTTCTAAGTGCTGATGCAGTAAAAGTAAGACCACTGATTTTAACACTGTCAGGGTCAGAGACACCCATTTTTTCCAGGAATGTAACTGCATTTGATGAATCAACAGTGGAGGAAGACACGGTGGCAGCTTGGTGTACAAGTGTGGCAGGGTGATCTTCAAAGCTGGCAGTTTCTTCATGGAATACCTTAGTAGCATCCAGTTCATGGTCCTCAATGACACATTCAATGAAACCAGGAATGATATCATCCTCAGGATAGAGGTCGATGACATCAGGATTGAGAGGTATATTTTCATATAATCAATTATGATGTTTAAGCCATACTAAGAACAACCAAATTTTCGACTTGTGCACACAAAATACAGTACCAAGCTGCTTCGGGTTGAATCTGCCAGGACCCACAAATACAACACTCAA
This sequence comes from Pisolithus sp. B1, assembly GCA_024663435.1. Lineage (NCBI taxonomy): Eukaryota > Fungi > Basidiomycota > Agaricomycetes > Boletales > Pisolithaceae > Pisolithus > Pisolithus sp. B1. Next base: position 133,431 of record JANFAA010000046.1, read on the forward strand.
ACAACCTGTCACATCTGCTGGTGTGCATGGCAAGACTGAAGCAGTTGATACTATATTCATGTCATGAGCACAGGTGTTTCCATGAAAAACCTTGGGCTGTGAAGGGTCAGAAGACTGGAACAGATGGGTAACATGAGTGGTAGTACAATATATTGCACAAGTTTTCTCCTCGATCCATGTGAGATCAGCAAACATGTCAGGCAGTTCACCACAAAATAAACCATTTGCAAGTGCCAAATGAGGAATTTTCTCCTTGGAAAGATCCATTGAACAGTCACTACAAATGAGGAGTGTAGCTTTATCCTCTTCATCACATATGATTCCATGATGATCCAACATCAAGCTACCAAGAGTATGATGGACAAAGTTGAACTTGGGAGATAAATGCTGAACTATGCACTTTGTGATGATGAATGGATTCTGTATTTGAAGAACATCCAGCTTGAGGTGCTTGCTGTCAGACAACTTGCATGTCTGTAAACTCTGCTGATACTGACCACACACTGCACAGATGGCAGGCTCAGACCACTTAGACCCTTCATAATACTGATTAAGACATTGTAAAACAACATTTTCTGGGGTGACATTGGGCCAATCATGATCATACTGAATAGAGGCTTGTTGAGCAGCAGTGACATCTTCAAGTTTGTTCTTTCATCTGGCAATCTTTAACTCATCAGTCTTGTGAATCGGGACTCATGGCATCCTCAACAATGTGCCAATGACATTCAGGCCATACTCATATTCCAAGATCTTCAGCATGTAGTAACTGTCAGGCTCGGTCAAGGTTGTGGTTTTGGGAAAGTATGCAAGGTATATCTCACACAGCATATTTGCACTGGCATACTCCAAGTATCGAAGATGCTCAAGTAAGTGTTGTAGCAAGCCAGTGCATGTTCTACAGTGAGAGCAGCCAATGATGGATGGACAGCTGTCAGGAATAAGACCTCAGATTGACTCACCCAAAGTCTCCATAGACAGTTTGTGAAGGCTTTTCCACAATGATATTGTCACTGAAAGCATATACAGGCTCTGGTATGTTATGAAGTGCAGTGGCTACATCACAGCCATATTGAGCCTCAAAATGCATGGATAGTAGGGTATGCAAATTACATGCTGAGCCAACAGGCAAAACTATGGTAGAGCACCATTCAATGAGCTCACTGGCAGTGCAACTACAAAGTGAAACACGAAGTTTGTGAAAGTGGCTGAGTAGGGTGGTGATGAGGGCAATTTTTGAGCACTGGAGCAGCATGCCCTGGCTGACTGTGACCTGAGACTCGTTGCTCATCCCAGTTCTGCTAACTAAGGTACATCCGCTTGTTGCTCTGCTCCACTCCTGCTGACTAAGCTCTCTCCTCGCCTGACTCCTCGCCTGTCCCCTGCTGCATGTGGCCCCCTAAAAAAGAACCAGTGGCATCCTCATCGCTATCTCCACTCACCTGCTCCCGTTCTTTGTCATGCTCTTTGTGCTCTCCCTCTACTTCCATCTCGTCCTGCTCATTATTCCTCACTTGGGTATTTCTCATGTATGCTTCTTGCTCTTCGTATAGTTTTGTACCTGGTCTTGGTTCGAACGCTGTAGGGAGTGAGTACTCCCCACTAGGATATTTCTTTTATTTTATAGTTTTTACTTTTACTTTTACTTTATTGTGTTTACTTTCTTTTCTTTTGCTTTCATTCTTTTACCTTAGACTTTACTTAGTTTCGAAGTTAGACATGTGATGTGGCTTATATAAGCCTGCGCGCACTTACACTTCACTGTACTTACTTACAAAAAAATAACAATGAAGTACCGAGTTAAGAGTTTGAGTTTGAGTTTGAGAAGGCCTCAAGTTGCCTTCTTCTGTGTTCAGACAGACTTCAGACAGCCTTAGACATCCTTCCTCAGACAGCAATTTCCTTCCAGGCTATAGGGGCCCCTTTGGAAGATCTCCCCTCTCAGATCACCACCACTCTCCTCAGCTTTTCTTATTCAGATTCTTCAATGCACATAGTCTTCTTGCACTGAAGTCCCCTGGGAGCTGTACTCCTCATAGTGTTTCTAGTTTGTAGGCATTTCATATTCATTCTACTATGTGGTGGGGTATGGACCACTTTGGTATTAGTTTCCAATCTGTTTTATATGTGTAGTCAGTGTCACTGTGATAAATCTGGACAAGTTGTCCTTTAGAGAAAACCACTTCTCTGGGGTGCTTTTTCAGGACCCCTTTGTCGAATGCACTTTTGTGTTTGAGTGCATGTTGTACTGCCTCGTCATACCTATCCAGACATTGTTGTTCTGTGTATACTACAGTGAGTGAAAAAACGTGTGCAATGTTTGGCTGTTTTGTACTAAGTCCAGTGTAGCGCCATGAGGCGTGGGAATCATGCTTAGCCTTGGTGAGGTGGGTGGTAGTACTCGCTCTTGGCTACAAAATGGTCCCAGGGTCATGTGATTTGGTGCAGTAGTCATTGAGATATGTCCATTATAAAACAGCTACACCATTGCACACGTTTATTCACTTTTGGGCTGGAAGTAAAATCTGAGTCAAATGAAGAGATAATTGTGGTTGTTTGGTCCTACAAACAAAGATACACATATAAACATTGTGTCTGAGTTTGAACAAGTTCACACGCTTCTTTATTTCCAACCTTTACCACCATGAGATCCATCTCCTCCACCCAAAGGAATACTATCCTCACTATGCTTGATTCTGGTCATTCTCCTTCCTCTATTGCCTCCAGTACTGGCCTACATCGCTCTACCATCTCTAGACTTCATTCCAAGGAGTGTTCCAGCCTGCAGAAGTCCACTGGAGGTCGTCCATCCAAGCTTTCCCCTGCTAATGTCTGCCATGCCATCCACCTCATCTCAACTCAGAAGGCAGACAATGCTGTGCAGGTGACCAAAACTCTCACCAATGTCATCAACCAGCCCCTCCACCCAAATACTGTTCGCCAGCACCTGAAGAAGACTGGTATGAAGGCTGTGGTAAAGCGAAAACGACCTATCCTCTCTGCCAAGCATCACAAGGCAAGGTTGGACTTTGCCTATGCCCATAAAGATTGGACTTTGGAGGACTGGAAGAGGGTGGTATGGTCTGATGAGACTAAAATTAATCGCCTGGGGTCAGATGGGCGCAAATGGGCATGGAAAAAGCCAGGGGAGAAGCTGAATGATAGGCTAGTAGAGGGGACACTGAAGTTTGGAGGAGGGTCTCTCATGATGTGGGGCTGTATGACCTGGGAGGGTGTTGGGTATGGCACCAAGATTGATGGTAGGATGGATGGAGACCTCTACCTCCAAATTTTGAAGGATGAACTACAAGATTCCCTTGAGTATTATGGTCTCCATCCTCCTGACATCATCTTCCAGCAGGACAATGACCCCAAGCACACCTGCAAACAGGTCAAGGAGTGGCTAGAGGAGCAGGATTTTAGGACTATGGTATGGCCTGCACAGTCCCCTGACCTCAACCCCATAGAACATGCCTGGGGTTACCTCAAGAGGAGGCTTGCAGAGTATGAGCATCCTCCCAAGGGAATACTGGAGTTGTGGGAGAGGACTCAGGTGGAGTGGAACAATATACCAGCTGAAGAGTGTCAGAAGTTGATTGAAAGCATGCCTAGGAGGGTGGAGGCAGTGATTAAAGCAAAAGGAGGCTATACCAAGTACTGATATTCCCCAAATACCCCTCACTTTTCAAAAGTGAATAAACGTGTGCAATGGTGTAGCTGTTTTATAATGGACATATCTCAATGACTACTGCACCAAATCACGTGACCCTGGGACCATTTTGTAGCCAAGAGCGAGTACTACCACCCACCTCACCAAGGCTAAGAAGGATTCCCACGCCTCATGGCGCTACACCGGACTTAGTACAAAACAGCCAAACATTGCACACGTTTTTTCACTCACTGTATCTTTTGCATAAATGTTGGATGGATCTCACTAATTTAAATTGCAGGGTCTGCCATTCATCTCAGTCCAAGTAAGTCTATAGTGTACAGCATTTGTTACTTTAGTTTCAAGCTTGTTTCTAGGTAAAGCCAGAGCTGCCACCTTTGTCTTGGATGCCATCCCCACAACACATGTTGAAGCAGGCCACAAGAACTTGGGTCCCAAAACCCTGAGGATTAGCGACCTGCCTGACCCTGACAGTCGCTATGCAGGACTGTTGAAGACTCATGATGCACTTGCCAATGCAAAAGTTATGACACCTGATGTGCATGACACACAGGGTGTTCTTATTTCCCCTGCAGAATATGATAGCAAAATTTCTGAGGGTGATATCGTCAAGGTTGAAGTAATACTCAAACTGTCAGTCTCCATGACATATTTTTCTACTTATTGTCATCAATCTAACAACTACTAGGTGGTCTATCCAACCAAACCCAAGGGGCAACCCTAATGGCTCTTGCATTTACCAGACTATGCTCCGAAGCATGAAGATATTGCCATTCCACAGTTATTTGCAACAAAACATTTTGCAGGTGAAAACTCGTACCTTCCATCAGCCCCTGCCAGCAGCAGATAAAGGGAAGCACAAAGCAGATGGGGATGAAATGTTGGCCAGTCAGTCACCTACTAAAAAATGTGTGCCAGTGCTGCATGTTAGTGCTATGGTTGAAGAGATGGATGTCAGTGGGGAGGATGAGTAGCATGCAACACAGATTCATCTAAAATGCCAGCTGTCAGCTTGTAACCATTAACAAATATATTCTGTCATGATGTTTGTTTGCATTCTTCACTGTCCACACTCAGACAAAACATAACCCAAAAAAACTGTATCAAAATGCACACACAAGTACAATAGAGCAATAATAACCTTAGTTGTTCTCATCCAGAGGTGGGGACCTGACGCATGTGCACCACTACAATATGATAAGAAATGACACGATATCATTACATTGCCATTGACATCATAATATAATGGGAGAATGCTTTTGTCACATGCACCTGGCAACTCCTAAGCTGATGCCTATTTCGCATACTTCAGTTATTCCAGTTAAGTCGAAAAAGCACATGGTTTTCAAACTCAGCCATGCTCTGTTCAGTTCTTTGCTGTGTGTGCATGATGGCTCTTTCTTCCTTTCCCCCCCACTCTCTGCCTTCCCTCTGTACAGGTATGAAGTAGTAGTACACAGTCTTCCCCTAGATACAGACAGTATATAGGCAGTATATAACACTTTGTGAGCATCAATGGCTGAATAGCTCCATGACAGTATGCTCATCTGTCCAGAAAACCTAGATTTCAGTTCAATTTCTGTGCTTTTCTGGTCTTTTGCCAGTGGTCATTCCACTCACCTGGTAGGATACCTTCCCCTGTTCAAGTGCAAGGCCTGTTCTGATGTGTGTTGGGTCTCCTTTCAGGTGTTCAAGGCATGTTTTGAATCTTCCAAGTGTACTGTGATGCTAATATGGACTTCAGACCTTCCCCTGGTACCCTTTCCTGAGCAGTGCCTTGCAGGTGGCTGCTTGCTGAACTTGAGGGGGCTAAGTGAAAGCTGTAGACCAAGATGAGTGTCTTCTCAAGTCCCTACTACCTGGCTTCACAGATTCAACTGTGTGTCTGCCAGTTGCTGAGGCTCTTTTAGGGCTGGGACCACTGAGGAGACTACAGATCAGAGACATGATTGGTGGGGCCTGTCAAGGCTGAGTGGGTTCAATCTCACTTACAGTTACCAATTGCTTTTGTCTTGGGCACTTTGTGTCTTTGTCTCTGTCATACATCGAGTTTCAGCAAAGTAGGGTCAGTCTTGGATAGTGAAGCACAGTCCACTTTGCACACTGCTCTTTCCCCTGGACCTTTCCTGTGGATTTCCCTTGGACCTTTCCTGTGGCTTTCCCTTGGACCTTTCCTATGGCTTCCCTTTGGACCTGGACCTTTCCTGTGGATTCCCTTGGACCTCCCTTAGGACTGACTTTATTATACCCTTTGTACTCTCCCATCCATCATGTAAGTCATTATTGTCAGCATTCTGATCACTTCTAAACTCAGTATCACACTCAGGACTACCCCTCCCACATCCCCTCAATGAGCATGTAATGCTGCTCACCAATCTGAGCATGACCAGTGTACTCTGGGCTCTCCCCCCCAATGTCACCACCCACAAGGCCCTGTCCCAAATTTACCAAATCTCCCTCAGGCACTTCTGGTGTGTATACTTTCAATAGAGACACATAGCATAAACATGGCTAACCAATGATGATATTTCAGGATCACCCTCCTGTCCCTGTTGCTCAATATCCTGGTTTGCCACATCATCTGATTGAACACCATGAGTTTCAACACTTTCGCCACATGCACCCCATGATTCCACCCCAACCTCCTCACCTGCCTCCCATGGTGCCTTATCCCATGAATCCTGCTGCTCCCTCAGCCACTTCCCTTGCATTTCAGCCACTGCCACCTGCTCAGCACCCTGCAGTCATGCAGCCAGGCATGGAGGAAATGCACAGGCAATATTTTGGATACCCACCACCAGCCCACCCCCACCACATTCCTGCTCCTCCACAAGTGGATTATGCAGCCACCCTCCAACAAAATTTTGAGTGGGATCATGCAGAACATCGAGAGAGACATAGGAGATGTCAACCAAGAATGCCTGAGGCAGATCATCAGGCTCAGGATCACCAACACCAACAGTTGTTGCAGCAGCAGCAGGAGGAAAGGAGACAGCTCCATCAGTTCCAACTATTGCAGGTGCAGCAGCAGCAGTGGCAGCAACAGAACCAGCAGAGGCAGAGGGAACACCAGTTGCATTTGCAGCAGGAGGAACATCAAACTCAGCATCAGAGAGAATTGGAGCAACAGCAGCATCTGTCCCAAGCACTGAATGAGTTTCAGGTGAACACTATGCTCAGGATGAGGAGAGACATCATCAAAGGACTGCTGAACAGAATCCTGGTGCCAATGATGATCTGGCCTTCCCTGACCCTCCACCACCTCCACCCTCTGGACCCCCTGGACCCCCTGGACCCCCTGGACCCCCTGGACCCCCTGGACCTCCTGGACCTCCCCCCCCTCCTCCCCCTCCCCCTCCCCCTCCTCCTGGACCTCCCAATCCATGTCACCTTCCACCTGGTGGCAGGCCATATGCTGAACCTGTCCAGCCCCACTATCTTGGACCTATGAGTATCCAGTGTCCAAACTGCCATGCTCTACATTTCATGGCTGAAAGGCTGAGCAACTCCAGCAATGCAAGGCCATGCTTTTGCATGTGTTGCCTTCAGGGCCAGGTCAATCTCCCTCCCATAAGGAGATGGCCCCCAGGTCTACAGGCACACTTTGAGGACCCAAGATTTAGGGAGAAAATTCATCAATACAATGCTGCTCTGGCATTTACCTCCTTGGGTGTCAATGCTGAACCTCAGACTGTTCAAGGGTCTGGACCAATGTCCTTCCATGTCCATGGTGCCCTTCACCACCTGATCAGGGCCCTTCTACCAGAGGCTGAGGGGGAGCCCTTATATGCCCAGCTCTACATCTATGATCCTCAGGAGGCAACAGAGAGACATACTCACCACAATCCACAGCTGGACCCTGTGGTCATGCTAAGTCTCCACACCATCCTCATGGACAATCATCCATATGCCCCTTTGTACAAGCAGGCACATGACATCATGAGGGCAAAACCACCAGAGGAGCACACTGATATGAGGGTGTGTCTGACACTCCAGCAGGGCACTGATGGTCGAAGATACTTTTGGACTGAAAATACTGGCCAGACCAGGGATCAAACCTGGGTCTTCCCACTAGCACTGGGGTGCCTTACCACTAGGCCAGCCAGCCATCCCTTACCAGCCTAGAGTGTGGATTCACATTCCAACAGATACAACCTACCAACAGTAGAGGAGATTGCTGCTGTTGTTCCTGGAGATGGATCTGAGGAGGTTAGAGCTCAAAGGGACATCATCCTTCAGCTTCAAGGTGGAGGATTGCATTGCATCAGCCAACTTCATCCTGCCTATCTCTGCCTGTACTATGTACTTCTGTTTCCTCATGGGGAGGAGGGCTGGCATCTCAACATTCCTCTGCACAATCCTGGGGGTAGAAATTTGCATGCCAAAAAAGTGACTCAGCTTCTCTGGTATGCATATCATCTTCATGTCCATCCTCCTGCAGTGGAGCCAGCCAATCTCTTCCATGGTGGTAGATTGTTCCAGCAGCTGGTTTGTGATGCCTGGGCCTCTGTTGACCAGTCCAATCTCACTTGGGTTGCCAACAACCAGAAGAAACTCAGAGTTGAGCTGTATGGTGGGCTGCAGGACAGGATGGCAGATGATCACCCACCTGACATGGCAGATGTTGGTTGCATGGTCATCCTTCCCTCCTCTCACAAGGGAAGTGTACATTACATGCAGCAACTCCTCCAGGATTCTCTTGCCATCTGCAGGGAGTACAGAAAACCTGATCTCTTCCTGACCACGACTGCAAATGGGAGCTGGCCTGAGATTGTGGACAACTTGTTTCCAGGTATGTACATGACTTGCTTTGCATACATCCCCCTCATTCTGACATTGTCCACTTTGTTAGGGCAGAAAACTGTGGATCATCCTGACCTGGTGGCAAGGGTTTTCCATGCCAAGCAGCAGGCTCTCCTGAAGAAGATTCATGATGGCTACTTTGGAGCTGTGGCAGGCTTTGTGTACACCATTGAGTATCAGAAGTGTGGCCTCCCTCACATGCACCTCCTTATCTTCCTTGAGGACCAGGACAAGATTCAGACTGTGGAGCAGATTGATGCCATCATCTCAGCTCAGATCCCAGACCCTGCCCTCCATCCCCAGCTCCATGAGGTTGTCTCCAAGTCCATGCTCCATGGCCCCTGCAGTCCACAAAGATGTCTGGAGAACAATGTCTGCAAGAAGTGCTTCCCAAAGTCATTCTGTGATGATACTCTCATAAAGGAGGATGGCTATCCAGAGTATGCTTGCCCTCAGAATGGCAGGACTGTAGAGAAGAATGGTGACACCTTTGACAACACTCATGTGGTCCCTCATCCTCCAGAATTGCTGGTGGAGTTCAACTGTCACATCAACCTGGAGGTCTGTGGATCCATCAAGGCTGTCAAGTACATCCACAAGTACATCTACAAGGGTCCAGACCATGCCACCTTGCAGACTCAGGGTCACAATGAGATTCACTCCAATATATCTCTGCAAATGAAGCCTGCCACAACATCTTTGAGTTCCCCATGCATCAGGAATGGCCAGCTGTATACTGTCTGCCTGTTCATCTCCCAGGCCATCAGGTTGTGGCATTCAGTGCTGAAGATCAGCTTGCTGATGTCATTGAGAATGCAAGGGATTCACCTCTTCTTGGATGGTTCAAGGCCAATGCAGATCCAGTCCTCATTGCTGCTGGTGCAAGGGAGCATCTCTACCAGGATTTCCCAAAGGGCTTTGTGTGGATGAAGACTGAAAGGAAGTGGAAGGTCCATCAGAGGTACAAGGTCATTGGAAGGATGTATGTCATTCCTCCCACTGCTGGTGAATGCTTTTACTTGTGCCTGCTGCTCACTGCTGTCAAAGGTGTGTGTTCTCATCCATACCACTCTGCTATGATTTTTTTGCTTACCATTCATGTCTTAGGTGCCACCTCCTATGAAGATCTTCATACTGTGAATGGTCACCTCCATGAAAACTTCAAGGAGGCTTGCCATGCTCTGGGTCTGCTGCAGGATGACAGGGAGTGGTTGCAGTGCTTGCAGGAAGCTGCTCATTTTCATACTGGATTCCAATTGCATTGTCTCTTTGTCACCATCCTGGTCCACTGTCATCCAGTGGACCCTCATGTGCTGTGGGAGGAGTCCAGGGCCAACCTCTGTGATGATCTGCACCACTGCCTCATCCATCATCTCCACATTGAAAACCCCACTGAGGAGCAGATCTTTGATTATGGCCTTCATCTCATCACTGAGGATCTTAGGGGGAATGGATGATCCTTAGATGACTTCCCTACCATGCCCAGACCCCAGAGGCAATGGCAGATTGATGAGGGGAACAGACTCATTGCTGAGCAGAGAGCATACAACCAGGAGGAGCTCCACCACTTTGTGCAGGCTGGCCTGCCCACCCTCAATCAAGAGCAGAGGGCACTCTATGATGCAGTCATGGCTTCAGTGCAGCAGCCAGTTGGGTCCTCATTCTTTGTGCACAGTGGAGGAGGGTGTAGGAAGACTTACCTTGCCAAACTCATTGCTGCTTCAGTTCATGCCAGCAACAAAATTGTCCTCTGTGTTGCATCCACAGGCCTTGCCTCTCTCCTGCTCCCTGGTAGTCAGACTGCACACTCCTGCTTCAAGATCCCCATTCCCTGTCATGAGGCCAGCTCCTGTGCCATCAAAAAGGATGACCTTAACCATCAGCTGCTTCAGCAAACTGCCCTGATCATTTGGGATGAAGTGCCAACTCAGCATCACCATGTGGTGGAGTGTGTGGATCACACACTTCGTGATCTACTGCAGGAGGACCATCCATTTGGGGGAATCACCACTCTCTTTGGGGGAGACTTTAGGCAAACCCTCCCTGTTGTCCCTCATGGCTCCAGAGAGCAGATAGTGGGGGCCACTCTGTGTTGTTCCAATCTCTGGCCTGCACTGCAACTTCATCACCTCCATCAGAACATGCAACTTGGAAGGGATGCTGAGTGTGACCAGTGGGCAGAGCAGCTGTTGCACATTGGTGTGACAGAAGGAGAGATAGAACTTCCACCCCACATGTCCTGTGGTGGTGACTTGGACTCCCTCATCAATGCCATGTATGCAGACCTCCTCAACCCTCCTCAGAACCACCCTCCACAGCACCAGTACTTCTTGGATCACACCATTCTATCTGCCAGGAATGCTGAAGTCCATGAGATCAACTCCACCATTCTGGGGAAAGTTGCTGGAGAGAAGGTCGTGTGCAGGAGTGCAGACTCTGTCACTGACAACCAATATGATTACATTCCAAGGGAGGTGCTGAACACACTTGAACCATCAGGATTTCCTCTTCATGAACTGGAGTTGAAGCCTGGTGCACCCCTCATGCTTCTTTGCAACCTGGACCCCATCCATGGCCTTTACAATGGTACCAGACTGGTCTTGGTCAGATCCACCCATCATATATTGGAGTGTCATGTGCTGCAGGGAAGGGATGGAGATGCTCACAATGATGTGGTGCTAATCCCTCGCATGGCTCTGGATGCCAATCAAGATGACTTTCCAGTTCCTCTGCACCATCTGCAATTCCCTGTTCATCTGGCCTATGCAATGACCATCAACAAATCACAAGGCCAGACAGTCCAGCATGTGGGCCTTGACCTGAGGACCCCTGTATTCTCTCATGGACAACTATATGTGGCTCTCTCCAGATGTACTCATCCAAGGAACATCAAAGTATTATATGGTGGCCAAGGGCAGCAAACAAACAAAGCCACAAATGTGGTGTTCAATGAAGTTTTTAGAGGATTGAATGTATGAATGTACCATACTATAGATGTCACTTTCTGAAAAGATATGTGTATATATAATGTATCAACATCCAATTGAACTATTTACCAGCTGGCATTCAGTAAGATTTAGCTCAGGACTAAGAACTCAGTGGGTACATGGGAATAAGCACTGCAGTAAGTACTACTAAGTAGCATGAAATCCCCATGCCAGGGGGGTAGGGGGGGGAGGCAGTCCAGCTGGGGGGTGACTGGCTGCAAAGCAGCCAGGGAGGGGGGGCAGCTGCAAAGCAGCTGCAGGGGAGGCAACCTAGCTGCAAAGCAGCCAAGGGGGCCAGCTGCAAAGCAGCTGGGGGGTGGCTGGCTGTGAAGCAGCTGGGGGGGTGACTGGCTGCAAAGCAGCCATGTCACGGGTTGGGCTAGTGCCATTTACTTAAATGGGCATCTCAGTCACATGACAAGCCACCGGGGTTGTAATGGCACTTTACTTTTTTGCGACACCTCTTTCTTTTTGTATAGTTTTCATTAGTTTGCTCGTTACGTGTAGAGAAAAACGGACCCTCAAGAGCTCTCGCAGTGATACCACCTACTCTAATTCATGCCTCACGAGGTGGAGAAATGTTCATGTATATGCGCCATGGACGACAACAGATTTAAGTGAAAAATCGCACAAGTCTGCACGTACACTTGTCTTTCGCTCGACTCTGGTGCGCCGGCACTGGTCTCAGTGCAAACAGCATCCATACCAGATGGAAGACATTGTGTTTAGGGTCCGGATTGAATATTTTTTTACTGACGCGACAACCCAGCACCTTCTGCAAACCGAAAGCCTGCGCAGTTCGGACAGTAGAAGTGACTTCCTCAGCGATGGTAACATTCCCAGCGACATAAGTACTAAAGCGCCTCCCTTTCTCCGAACCGTTTAGGACGGGAGAACGGGTAAGCCGGACGCAAGCGACGACTTGCTGCGTGTATTTCGCCAAAACTGGGTAGATGTAAGAATAAAGCTGACGAAAAAAGCAGTGACAAAGCTAACCACGAGTGCTACCTTCCGCAATATCCCCCGCCGGACTAAGCCTGTATTGAGTTAGCAAACAGAGAGACGTGGCATTGCTTAGGAAATACGGCCATCTGCTTGGGTGGGAGTAGCTGCTTCACCGGCCTTGTATTTCTCACGAATGCACTGCGCAATGACCTCGCTGGTGTCTATCCATGGATGTCATGCAAATCCAAGTACAGGCAACCATGCCATCGCCTCGACCAAACGGTAGATACAATTCAGCTTATGACCAATGAGCAACATACCAACGTAGGTCCAATGGCAAGCATGAGCAGCCGCCCTGCGAAGCTCGCGCGCTGCAGAATCGAATTTCTGCATCGCAGAGGATGTTTCAGTGGTGGTCCTGGATGGATCTGCTGGACGATATATCTCTAATGTAGTGGTGAACGTAACGAAGTCTTGGATCAACCTTTCGAAAACTAGGGTTATGAGGGGCTAGCGCTGTTTGCGGACAATAAGAGCAGTGTAAAAAGATAGCGAGGTAAGAGATTTCAGCTAGCCATTAAGTGGGATATGAGGGGTGAGGAAAGGAAGATGTCGGATATTTGACAGCCGTTGAAAGCGAGGGAAGCAAGTTGTCTTATTTCTTGGTACGTCGTATCGTGATAATCTTGCAAAATAGTGAAACTACCAACGCACCCTCTGTAAGACCTCACGACCTCCGAGACCTTTACTCCGAACAGTGCGTCACGTCCTCAGATTTCTACATTCACAGCCTCCGTCTTACTGCACCCATACGCATGTGGTCCAAGCGTTGATCAGGAATTGTTGAGGGTATCAACATTGATGCATTCGGATACGGCGCTGTACAGTCAGGATCTGAAGAAGGCGCCTTTGACTCGTGACGTGCAGAATAATTTGGAGGGGGCATACAACCCAAATCAGGATAGCATGGAAATCCAAAATCCCTTCACAGGTACATGCGACGAAGGGGAATTGATTGTACCTTGCATGTGCCCCCTTCGAACTGCGAGGTGTCGAAGCACTCAAACCGATGCATGCCTCGAGTGGTGAGATGTTGGTCAGGTGCAATATCATGCCGTCTGTTGCATCGCACCTACCCTTCCCATCTCACCAGCAGGTGCACACGTTGACGAGCCTTGCGATAAACTTCAGGGGGGCATGCCAGACGTGTCTTATCATCGCATGTGGCCTCGGTCTTGTGGGCAGAATTCGGAGGGGAAGTGGAGGTCGGAGGACATCGGCAAGTGTGGGGATGCGGGGAAGCCCAAAGTTTGGCAGGACCGAGACATGTGCTAGATACTTCTGTGGGATGGGCCAATACATCACCACGCCTTCAACGTGTTTTTGTCAACCCTTGCCTCATGCACAATCCCGTGCAGACGAAATCGTCGGAACTTGTAGGCGTCTAATCAGGCGCCGATATCTTTACGGAAATGAGAATGCTGCGCTGCCAAATCCTCATTGATATCCTGATAGTGAAGAACACGATGTCACTTTAATCTTATGAACAGATTCATACCGATAGCTTAATCCTTTCCCCTCCAAACTCTACGGCGAGGTGTGCTGGTAGACTTGCTGGCGACGATGATGGGTGGGTACCAGCGACCAGAGAGGCTAAGGCGGCTCTACTGACAGCTCGTTGTGACGGTTATTGTAAGATGTGAAACGGATTCAGATTGCATCTCAGAGTAAAATATACACAGTCGCTTTTGCGGACGAAAGTCAGGTCGTACGAGGATATGACAACGGTGATATTCGTCGACGGAAGCCCGAAGATGGACAGCAACAGGGTCGAACCATGCGAGGAAGTGGCAGAATCCGTTCTATCGCCGTTTCACAGGATGGGCGGTGCATCGTGTCCGGAGACAACGGAAGGAAGGCGACTGTCTGGAATGCGGCCACTCACGAAACAGTGCTCCACACAGAACACGTATACATCTCGAGCGACCTTACTAAATTTGTCGTTGTAAAACTACATTTCACCATCACAGACGGTCGCGGCTATCGAATCTGGTACTCGCGAGGTCCTCAAAAGTTGTCCCCTCGTCGTCATCGACGTCACCACCGGTTGTGCTTCTGGTACAACAGCCGGGTAGAAGTTACAAGAGGGTCGCTACGGAGAATGAGATTGTACATCTGCAAACCTACCCGAACCATTACTGACCGTAACGGACACGTGTTAGCAACAGCGTGCCATAACAGCACTTGCCGAGCACTTAAACAATTCAAAAACTGTAGGAAGCGGATGCTGCAACTCATCCAGTTTGCAGATGCCTAGTCCCGGGACTTGGAACCGACATCACGTCCCAGAACATTCGGGCGGCAGTCTTAGAAATCTTGTGATACGTCACGGTGTGCGGGGTTTTGGCTCAGCTGCTGGTTTCTAAATTTGGCCTGCTGTTCATGCATTTATCACTTGTTGTTCTTTTCACGCTGTGTTCGTCAACTCTCGCACTCATGGGGAACTGATTTTGATCATGAATGTGGATTAACACACCAAGTCATCAGGGGACCAACGATACACTTGCCTGCAATGACGTGAAGAATGTTCAGGAACGACGCAGTCGAAAGGCAGAAGGCCAAGAACAAAAAGCATTCACAGCCAAACCGTGTCATCAGGAGTAAAATGTAGTAGCAACACAGACACCTACATAAGGTGACGTAGCCAATGATGCGTTGAAACAAGTCGAGGATCCCAAGTCCAGCTTTCATCGGCCAACGTACCCAACTTCCATTAACAGCAGGGGGGAGCGTGACTGGTCCAAGTGGTCCAAGAAAATCCGAGCAACGCTCGGGGATATACGTGGCCCTCGTGTTCTGTGTGGAGTGCTATTTCGCGAGTGGCCGCATTCCAGACAGTCGCTTAAAAATGGGAGGGGTCAATAGCATCACCATGCCTTTACAACGTTTCTCGACTCATGTATGACCCCTTGTAGGACTATATAATGGGGGTCATGGATAAGTAAGTCTGCAGGGTGTCTAGTGGGCTTGCTAACGACAACGATGGGTGCGTACCAGCAGTCAGAGAAGACTAGGCGACCCCAGTGACAATTTCCTGTGGTGGTTAAGATGGGGAACAGATCGAGATTGTATTTCAGAGTAACATACACACAATCGTCTTCGTGGACGAAAATCAGGTTATAGGAGGATATGTCAACGGTGATATTCGTCGGTGGCAAACTGAAGACGGACAACAACAGGGTCCGACCATGAAAGGGAAGAGTATCCGCTCCCTTGCTGTTTCCCGGGATGGGCGGTGGCTCGTGTCCGGAGACATCGGAAACAAGGCGATCGTTTGGAATGCGGCCACTCACGAAAAAGTGCGCGAGTTCGAACACACGGGTGGCGTAGCTTGGGTCGACATCTCGAGCGACGGTACTAAAGTCGTCGCTGCGAGCTGGGCCAACACCGACACCGTCCGGATATTCGACATCGATTCCGGTACCGAGTTGCTTCCTCCCCTCTCGCACAGTAACATTCGTGGTGTCAAGTTCTCCCCAGACGGTAGTCGCTTTGCTACCGTCTCGAATGACTCCGGTGTTCGCGTTTACAGCACCCACGATGGCAACGTCTTGTTCCATTCAGGTCGTCGGGGTTCAACCAGGTCATCGCTGGTCACTCCATTGGCCTGGTCGTTCGGTGGCCAGCAACTGTTCGTAGCCAGCAAAGGCAAAATCACCTGCTTCAACCTTTCCGACTCTTCGTTTTCAGAATGGTCGATCCGTGGAGCTCAATCTGTAACATCCAACGGCAGATTTATCGTGTGTTCCGCAGGCTTATCGGTTTCGCTATGGGATTGCGTGTCCCACAAGCAGGTCGGTAGCATCATCACACACAATACAGACATCTACTGCCTTGCTCTCTCACCGAGCGGGCGGTATCTCGCGTGCGGAGTTGGCAACATTATCATAATTCACAATCTCGGACACGTCCTTCCCTCTCAGTATTTCGGCCGTGGTGTAAGTACGCATTCTCGCTACGCTACATATTGCTTTAATCGGTTGGCAGCTCTGTGCTTCACGATTTCCACTCGTACAAGCGAGTGATCAAGTCCTCAAATCATGGACGCAGGACGACGCGACCAACACCGAAATGCTGCTGTCGAAGGAGATTACGAGCACTTCAAGTCCTAGCCACCACCCGCTTGCGAACCGCGCTCTTATAAGAGCGCGTTTAAAACACGCGGCGCTCGCGATAGAGGACGCAAAGGAGGTGAGTCTGCTTTCTTGCTGCTTCATGCGTATGTTCACTTACGTCCACCTCAAGTCCATCCGGGTTCAGCCATCACCTATCGGATATATTGCCATGGCAGTTTCCCTGCTTTCTCAGGACGATCAAGAGAGTGCACTACGCATATTCGACCTTACCTTCCATGATTGTGAACCGCACGACATCAAGCTCCTCTTGCTACTAAAGGTATACGGTGATCTGGACTATTCCCACAATTAATCTTCGTTTCTCTCAGTCGATCCTCTTGTTTGAATCCGGAAACCAAGAAGACGCGATCACACGAGCAGAACACCTTGCTATGAGAGCAAACGATGACAGCGATAACAATGCCACCTACCTTTACACCCAGGCATGTGTTTTGCATGGTGCAACCATGCAACTATCACCACTGATACATTCTACAGGTCCTTGGAGTTATGTACATAAACAAGGGAGATTACGAACATGCGATATCACTGATTGAACATGCGGAGGACCTAGCCCCACACGATAAACAATGTCCTCACCTAATGACGATCTCGCTCGTAGGTCTTCTGCCGTTATCATCAATTACTAATCTAACCTTCGATGGAGATTTTTGGGTGGAGTTTCATTGGACTGGGTATCATTGCTCGGCAACGTCTATGCAAAACTCTCTACGCTGAAGGACGTACAACCGAAACTGTGGAAATTCTCCTAAATATCATCGGGAGATCAGACGAGGAGACCCGGTGGAGCAAGGCGACTGCGATCTGGGTTACTGGTACGTCTTGTAGTCACTGGTCTGGTTAACGTCAACCTCAGTATCTGCCATCAGATTTCACCCAAAAATGGGTTGCGACACTTGAGCGCATTGGCAATGAAGCCTTGGCTTCTGCAAAACATGCTGATGCAATCACACAGTATCCTGCTGCGTTGCCCGTCAGGCCTCCAAGTCCAACGGGTCTGCTTATCAAGCAGAGCAGAGCTCGAGCGGCAAAAGGGCTGTGGGAGGATGTGCTGTTGGATGCGAACGAGGTATGCATGGCATCGTTCTCGTATGAGTCAGTCCCCTAAAGTTGCAGTATAGGCAGTGAAAGTGGATCCCTCTAACTCTTGGGGCTATGAGGCCAAGCACCCGGCGCTTCAAGGAGCAAAAGGATATGACGAAGCGATCGATGCTTTCGAGTCTATACTGCACGCAATCGAACAATCTCTTCACCCTGAGATCAGGCGTATGTACCTCCTACGCGCATGTGAATCTGATATACACAATGACGGTTTCACAGAACTGCGTGAGAACTACATTGCTCCATCACAGATAGTCGCGGCTGTCGATTCTATCACTCGCGAGGTCCTCAAAAGCTGTCCCCTCGTCGTCATCGATGTCACCGCGGGTTGCCTTTGCAACGATCTTGACCGGATGCATATCTTCAAGGCCGATCCGTCGTTCAAAGAGCTTATCTCATCCATGACAAGAAAACTGGACAGTGGACGGATCCGGCAAGTTGTTGCCCGGTTTTTCGGATACGTCATGTTCTCTCACGTGTGGCAGGGCAACGAGCCGTCATTCCAGGAGGTCAACGCAGTCAAATCGGTGTGGGACCTTCCCGAAACTCCTCCGAACGAGAAGTTGCGCAGTTTTTGCAAAAAGACTCGGGAACTTGGTTATAAGTGGGCGTGGTCAGATACGTGTTGTATCGACAAGTCCACGAGCTCCACCCTGGATCAATCTCTGACGTCTATGTACAAATGGTACGCGGATTCGGCAGCCACGCTCGTGTTCCTTGCCGACGCAGTACATCCATCCAAACCCGGGGATCTTACCCGTAGTCTGTGGATGACACGAGCATGGACCTTGCAAGAGCTTCTCGCGCCAAAGGTCATATTTTTCTATGACTCCAGGTGGAAACCATACCTCAATATTTTTGGCGAGAACCACAAGCAATCTGTGGATATCATGCAAGAGCTAGCTGATGCTATCAAAATATCCCACAGAACTATCACCACATTCTCTCCAGACGATCTCGCGATACGGGAGAAGCTTCGTCTCGCTTCGACGCGCAACGCGACATACGTAGAGGACATTGCCTACTCTCTTATCGGGATATTCAAGTCCGATATTAGGCCCCACTATGGTGAAGGAGCTAACGCTCTTGGTCATCTCCTAGAGGAAATCGTGACCCGCTTTGGCGAGGTCACCGTGTTTGCGTGGTCAGGCAAGTCGTCTTACAACAGCTGTCTCCCGGCTTCCATCTCCGTTTACAACCAAACTCCTTATAACCCTCCGTGTCTTGAGGAGGAAGAAATGGAAACCTGTATCACGGAACTACGGGACAATTTGTCTCAGCAAGAAGCTCTGTGTATCTATAATCAGATTTACTCTCTTCCACTCGCCAGCTTTGCAGCCCGCCGTCTGCACCTTCCTTGCATTGTCTTCTCTGTCAGAAGACTTGTTATGCAGGAGATACGTAACGACAACGAGAAAGTATACCGCGCCAGGGTATCTGGGCTCGGAACTGTGGAATTCACGACAGCAGACAGTCTTCCATTGCAAAAACCACAGAATTTGGTCTTCGTGCATCCGTGGATTTCTCATATCCGAGGTCCGAGTGATGGGGATGCCTGGGGAGGGGGCTCAGAGTCTGTTGTTGATTTTGGCTCGCATTCGGAGAATGACACTGGATCGGATGAAGTTGTGCCCATTTCCCCATTATCCACCATACCCGTGCCTCGGGTTGACGTTCATACCCGGGCACTACAAATGATTGCTCGCCTCGGACAGCCATTCAGTGCATTGCTTTTGGTACAGCAGCCGGGCAGACATTACACGAGAGTCGCCACGGAGAATGAGATCGTAATCCGGGGCCTCGGAACCAACATCACTTCCCAGAACATTCGGACGACAGTCTTGGAAATCCTGTAATGCGTGTGGGTGGGGTTGATACTCGGCTGCTGGTCTCTAAAGTTGGCCTGCTGTTTGTCTTTATCACTTTTTCTTTTCACGCTATTTTTTCGTGGGTTTGCCCCTTACGTGGAGAGGGAGACGAAACCTCGAGAGCGCTCGCAATGATACCAATTATTTAATTCCCGAGTTCGAGTAGGAAAAATGTTCGTGTTCATATGTTGTAGAGGACGACAGTGTTAAGGCTGGTTAGCGCGAGACTAGAAATCATACAAGTTAGCACGCGAACCTGCATTTCAGAGGCTTTGGTAGCTCCGGATGCTCGCCCTTCGGAAAACCTGAGGCAGCGATGATAACGAGGACATGGTTTTGACATAAAGACGTGACTCTCCTGCCGAAACGGATGTGAATGGCATCCGCATCGATAATGTTCGCCATCCACTGTAGTAGGACTTCTGATCAGTCACTGGGTTGATTAGGCAAGGGACCAGATTAGTATACTGTACATTTCTGATCAACGTCTGTCGATGTCTCTACCACCAACCTTGGCAGACGCCGACCACAGAAGGACTGGCGAGGGTGTCAATGTGTGGTCGTAACCCCCGCCACTCCCACCAAGCAGCCCGCACCCATTGATGACGTGACTTGGAAGTTGCGTACTTGGATCCTATGTATGTATGCACGGACAGAATGAGACGTCCTGATAATGGATTGAAACCCTTCTCAAATAATCACAACGTTGAGGACTTCATTTGGAGTTCGCGACCCCCCTATAATTTACCAGAAGTCGTCAGAATTATGATCAGAGATATATCCACCTGCTCACAGGACTGAACACGCCAGGATAACCAGAGCCACGCACCCAGGTCTTTGGCCCGAACAGCAACTCAAAATTGATACTGTCTGCGTGGTCCCTCGAGGGATGATCAACGACCTGACAAGACTGTGAATGGGAAGTCCTCGCTAGATGTGTGTGGGGAGCCCGCGAAAGCCGCCGCCGCTGCGTATCGCGACAAATGCATACAGGATCAAGTATGGATCCGCCGCTCTTTGTATCTGGTAGTAAATGGGCAGCATCCTAGCAGGGTATATAAATATGCATGGTTCCTTGCATGTGTGTGTCGGGCCAGGACGCGGTCAATATAAAGATAGTAACTGATGTAAACGTCTGGTATCCTATGTGGAGGTCGAAGGTACTGAAGTCTTTTCCCGACCCCCCCTAGTCGAATCATTGATGGACCCGACATAGAAGAGACTGCAATAGCGACAATCCTTGCGGCAAACGACTACGACGTCATTCCCTGGCATTTATTCGCAGACTTTCCAAACAATGTAAGCGGTGGGAAAAGATAGTGATGTGCGAGGGTGTAGCTATCTGTCAAAGAGGAAGTCACTGACGAGGAGAGGAAGACGATAGACGTCTGGTGGTTTGGAAGTGAGGGAGCAAACTGTCCTATTTCTTTGGTTCATCATATCGTGAAAATGTTGCAAAATGATAAAACTACCAACGCACCCTCTCTGCCAGGACCACACAACCTCCGCAGCTCTTCTCCCCCAGAGTACGCCATGTCCTCATGTTTCTATACCCGCAGCCTCCGTCTAACTGCTCCCATGCGGTCCCATTGTAGAGAAGGATCCCGTTGTTGAGGGTATCGGCACTGACGTATTCAGAAAACCTGCTGTGTGGCCGGGAACTGAAGGAGGTGCCCTTGACTTGCAACATGTAGAGCAAGTTGGAAAGGCCATATAACACTTCACGGGTACATGCGACGAAGGGATTTCTACCTCGTGACTGCCTCCATCGACCTGCGAGGCGTCAAGGCACTTAAAATTAATGTACACTTCGATGGGTGAGATAATGGTCTGACACGATACCGCCATCTGTTGCATCACAACTATCCCTCCCATCTCACCGGGATGGTGCACACGTTGACGAGTCTCGCGACGAACTCCAGGGGTGCGAGGCGGACGTGTTTAACCATCGCATGAGGCCTTGGTTTTGTGGGCAGGATTCGGAGAGTCTCGGCAAGTGTGAGGATACAGGCAAGCCCAGGATTTGGCGGGACTGAGTGCACGGTAGAGGGCATTGATACATGTGCTGGATACTTATCTGGGATGGGCCAATACATCACCACGCCTTGAAAGCGTTTCTGCCAACCCTCGCTTCATGCACGGCCTCGTGCAGACGGAGGCACAGGAACACGTGGAGGCGTATAATCAGGCGTCAATATTTACATAATCGTTACGGAAATGAAAATGCTACGCTGCCAAATCCCCATTGATATCCTGATAGTGAAGAACACGATGTGACTTTAATCTAATGAACAGACCCTATGATACCGATACCTTAGGAACGTGCAGAACCATATAATGGGGACCCTGAATCCCCTCCAAACTCCACAGTGAGGTGTGTTGGTAGACTTGCAGTTGCTGGCGACGACGATGGGTGGGTACCAGAAACCAGAGAGGCTAAGGCGGCTCCGCTGACAGCTCGTTGTGGTGGGTCATTGTACTAAGGATGTGAAACGGATCCAGATTGCATCTCAGAGTAAAATATACACAGTCGCTTTTGCGGACGAAAGTCAGGTCGTAGGAGGATATGACAGCGGTGATATTCGTCGATGGAAGTTTGGAGATTCGGACACACCAGGGTCGAACCATACGTGGAAGTGGCAGAATCTGTTCTATCGCCGTCTCACAGGATGGGCGGTGGCTCGTGACCGGAGACAGTGGACAGAAGGCGACTGTCTGGAATGCAGCCACTCACAGAAACGTGCTCCACACAGAACACGAGGGTCACGTACATCATAATCTATAAGTATAACGCCCGTGGGTCGTGAGACGTTGTGATCCCCGATTCTCGACGCGTAGTTCGAGTGTTTCGCGTAGGTCGCTACAGTCGCTATAGTCGGTAGTTTCGCTCCTTTCGCTCCCCTCGGCAAAAGCCACATGTATTGCCTTTTTTGAACAACAAAAACCATGTGGCATTTCAAACTCAACTGTTGTCTGTTCATAAGGCCAGGCAAGTACACGTGACCGTGGGAATAGTTTGAAACTGCGACGGTGCGCGCATTTCAGCAAGCCCCGCAGGCCTCTTCGAGGCTATGGACCATGCTGCAACACTGCCGGAGGGGCGGAAGAGCTCCATTCACATTTTGCTACTACTCTACCTAAGGAAGAGGGTGGTAAGATGGAAAATGAGCTGTACAAGACAGAAACCACTGATAGCCTACGTATGTATTTGTGGTGTGACTTGATGCTGAGTGAGTAGGGGTAACTGAGGATCTACAGTGAGTGAAAAAACGTGTGCAATGTTTGGCTGTTTTGTACTAAGTCCGGTGTAGCGCCATGAGGCGTGGGAATCCTTCTTAGCCTTGGTGAGGTGGGTGGTAGTACTCGCTCTTGGCTACAAAATGGTCCCAGGGTCACGTGATTTGGTGCAGTAGTCATTGAGATATGTCCATTATAAAACAGCTACACCATTGCACACGTTTATTCACTTTTGAAAAGTGAGGGGTATTTGGGGAATATCAGTACTTGGTATAGCCTCCTTTTGCTTTAATCACTGCCTCCACCCTCCTAGGCATGCTTTCAATCAACTTCTGACACTCTTCAGCTGGTATATTGTTCCACTCCACCTGAGTCCTCTCCCACAACTCCAGTATTCCCTTGGGAGGATGCTCATACTCTGCAAGCCTCCTCTTGAGGTAACCCCAGGCATGTTCTATGGGGTTGAGGTCAGGGGACTGTGCAGGCCATACCATAGTCCTAAAATCCTGCTCCTCTAGCCACTCCTTGACCTGTTTGCAGGTGTGCTTGGGGTCATTGTCCTGCTGGAAGATGATGTCAGGAGGATGGAGACCATAATACTCAAGGGAATCTTGTAGTTCATCCTTCAAAATTTGGAGGTAGAGGTCTCCATCCATCCTACCATCAATCTTGGTGCCATACCCAACACCCTCCCAGGTCATACAGCCCCACATCATGAGAGACCCTCCTCCAAACTTCAGTGTCCCCTCTACTAGCCTATCATTCAGCTTCTCCCCTGGCTTTTTCCATGCCCATTTGCGCCCATCTGACCCCAGGCGATTAATTTTAGTCTCATCAGACCATACCACCCTCTTCCAGTCCTCCAAAGTCCAATCTTTATGGGCATAGGCAAAGTCCAACCTTGCCTTGTGATGCTTGGCAGAGAGGATAGGTCGTTTTCGCTTTACCACAGCCTTCATACCAGTCTTCTTCAGGTGCTGGCGAACAGTATTTGGGTGGAGGGGCTGGTTGATGACATTGGTGAGAGTTTTGGTCACCTGCACAGCATTGTCTGCCTTCTGAGTTGAGATGAGGTGGATGGCATGGCAGACATTAGCAGGGGAAAGCTTGGATGGACGACCTCCAGTGGACTTCTGCAGGCTGGAACACTCCTTGGAATGAAGTCTAGAGATGGTAGAGCGATGTAGGCCAGTACTGGAGGCAATAGAGGAAGGAGAATGACCAGAATCAAGCATAGTGAGGATAGTATTCCTTTGGGTGGAGGAGATGGATCTCATGGTGGTAAAGGTTGGAAATAAAGAAGCGTGTGAACTTGTTCAAACTCAGACACAATGTTTATATGTGTATCTTTGTTTGTAGGACCAAACAACCACAATTATCTCTTCATTTGACTCAGATTTTACTTCCAGCCCAAAAGTGAATAAACGTGTGCAATGGTGTAGCTGTTTTATAATGGACATATCTCAATGACTACTGCACCAAATCACATGACCCTGGGACCATTTTGTAGCCAAGAGCGAGTACTACCACCCACCTCACCAAGGCTAAGCATGATTCCCACGCCTCATGGCGCTACACTGGACTTAGTACAAAACAGCCAAACATTGCACACGTTTTTTCACTCACTGTATGGTATTGTCTGGGTCAAGCTGGCTAATGGTGAGAGGGGGAACCACAGGGCAAAGGGGAGCAACCATGCCAGGAGTGTGGAAGGGTGGCAGAACCAGCATGCTGGAGCTTGTATCAGTGACATTGACATTTGGTTGTGACATGTTACCTAGCAGGAAGGGAAAAAAAATGTCAGCATAAGCCGGAGTGGGGCACACAAATGCTGTCCATGGAAACAGAAGAAAAATGAAATGAAAGCAAAGAAGAGAGTGTATCAAAGAATTCTTACTGCAGTCTATAGTGGTCTGTAGACCAGCAAAATTGTAGTCCCCATCTGGAGCCCATGGATGTGAGGGTGTGGGCAAAGTACCTGACATTGTTGCAGTAAGAAGAAAATGGAGTCATGCACAAACCTCGCTGATTGTTTTGTTTTTTAGACATGATGACCTGACATGGTGCATGTGCTCATATTGCCCATATATTTGACAGGTATGATCACTGTCATCAAGAATGTACTATAATCAGTCGCATGTAACTACTACCTATCTGTAGGGTTTTGCTGCCAGAGAGGCCATGGAAAATGCATGGGATGCAATGTGCATCAGCCTCAAGAAATACCAAGAACGAGCATACCATACCACAACAGCAAGCAAATGAGTGCTGCAACTGCCTGATTTGGATGGAGAGGATCATCGTACAATGCCCCTGCAAATGCATGTAAATAATGAGCATACACAAAAAAGACTTACTACAGCTTGGATGACCTGCCACCCTGACTTCTGAGATACTGAGTACAGGTGTGCCATACTGTGACAGTGAGCCCATGATTGGTGCGATCGCCTGCTTTGGACAGCAAGGATCATCATACAATGCCTCTGTGAACATGTGTAAATAATGAGAATACACCAAAAAGACTTACTACAGCTTGGATGACCCACCACCTTGACTTCTGAGATACTGAGAACAAGTGCACCACATCACGACAGTGAGCCCATGAGCTGCATGATTGCATGCTTTGGATGGCAAGGATTATTGTATGATGCCTCTGTGAATGCATGTAATTAACGAGAATACACAACAAAAAAAAACTCACCACAGCTTGGATGAACTGCCACCATGACTTCCAAGATACTGAGAATAAGTGTATCACACTACAACAGTAAGCCCATAAGCAGTGCAATTGCCTGCTTCAGATGGCAAGGATCATCATAAGATGCCTCTGCAAATGTATGTAACGAGAATATGCAAGACCTACTACAACTCAGATGAAACGCCACCTCAACCAGTGTGAGTTGAAGTTGGGATCAATGGCAAAAACAACCAAAAAAACCCAACACAAAGACAAAAAAATGTGAGTGGTGGTTTTCCTAAGTGGTATCCTGCTTGAAGGACCTGTAAAATCAAAAGGGGAGGGGTTCTGTGCAGCTAGTGCAGAGGGAGGGGGACAGTCTGGACAGGGAGGAAGCTGGGAGACAAAGGGAGATGAAGATAATAGGCTCCTGTGAGCCTGAGGACAACTGGGAGCAAAGGAAGATCAGTGGATAGACCCTTAAGGGGGCCTCAACCACTGGAAGACTGAAGATGATGATGGAGGGGCTTCAAAAGTGATGGGAGATGAAGATATATTGCAGGAGGATAGTCTCCTGGAAGTAAGTATGAAAGTGACATATATTCTCTCTAGGCTATCTCTCTGATATCTGGAACTGCAGGGTTTATATACAAGACCAGAGCGTAGCCTCCAACAAATGTGAAGCAACACTCTGTCAGCGATTGGTAAAGGGGTTGGTAAGGGATTGGTGATGATCAGTAAGGCTTGGTAAGGACAGGTAAGTGATTGGTAACAAAGTGGTAAGCATGACAAAGAATGTCAGTAAGCAATGTCAAATAAGTATGAGTCATGGAAGGAACAGATGATTAACATGCCAAGAGAATGAGTCAGGGTATTGGTCATGGCTGAGTAAGGGGTATGACTGAGCAAATCTCAATGTGACAGGTCAAGGCACAGTGATTCCAAATGAAGAACAGTGGGGGATCCTGCCAGGGGCTGAATGTTGGGGGTCTCCACAGGTGTCAGGGCATTGGATTTTGCATTTTTCCCCCTCTTCCTCCTCTGAAAAAGGGTGCTACATTGACAGCTAGTCTTCAGCAGGGTCTGAAGAAGATGGGGGACCATCCTCTCCCATGAGAGCAGAGAGAAGTGCCTCAAAATCATCATGAATGTGATCAGATAGCCTAGATGACAGTAACTGGTACTGAATCTGTCGCAACCTTGGAAGAACAAATGATGAGAGTGAGAAGTAGATGTTGCAGGGGGTGGGAATGAAGGATCCATATGCTTCTTCAACTGGAGAGACTGATACAACCACATAAGACCTTTCAAGTCTGACAACAGACTTGAGACAACCAAAGAATGTCCTCCTGAATGTCATACTGACAAGGAGAACACGCTGTCCCAAAGAGATGGCTTGGGAGGGAGTGGATGAGGAAGGGATGAACCAGGATGCTTCAGGGTGGAAGCTAGTGGGAAGTCCTGGGAGATATAAGTAGTTATGCTCCCTAGCACAGGACATGAGCGAAGAGACTGTCGATGAGGCAGCCATTATGATGGGATTTAGTGAAATGGGTGTCTGTTGGCAGAAATGCTGTAGAAAATCATGGAGGGCAAGGATTGTGACCAAATTTGGAAGGAAGGATGGCGTGATCAAGGGCTATGTGTGAGCGTGGGAATGATGTCGATATCTTTAGAAATGCCCAAGATATTCGAAAAACCGGAATGCCATACATGAGCACTAAAAAGGTTTGATCAGCACTTGAACAGTTTCTTCCCTAGCATTAAGGATTGTTCTTGTGTGAAGGATGACTGCTAGATGTACCAGTCATCTTCTTGCATTAGGCCATGTTCCTCAATCTCCCTTATTCAGCAAGACTCCATGCTCACATCACCAAACACCTTTGGTGCATGACACCAGTAGTACTTTTGCATTGCCCACCATGCCTCAGCCACATTCAGGTGACCAAAGTCAAACTTTCCTGTACATGGGAGAGTGAAACCATCATAGATCGTCTACCTGCTAGGAGAATAAATCACCTTCACCTCTGTGTACTCTTTGAGCTGCAGGCTTCACAGGTGTCATCCCATGCAACTAACACTTGGCTTAGTGACTCACCCTCTTCAAGAAGCCTCACCTGCTGGCACTCCACCACCCTCTGAGTGTTGGAAACTGTTTGCATCAGCCAAGGTTGAAACCCTGCTGCAGAAAACCTTCCCTACCAGACTATATGCACATGTACCTTTCTTGTTTCTCCTCTCTGTTACCTGCTGAGCTACTGGATTGCAGTATTGGCTGGATCATGGTTACATTGCATTTTTAGTGCTCACATGAGGTCGTAGTTCCTGAATCATTTCCATATCACTTCTCATACATGCACCAGACACAGCTCAGTATTTATTTCCTTGCATGTCATCCCACTTGTCTCACATGCTTCACTGCAGTTGCTTTTGCTTGGAAAGTTTTCCCTCCTCATATATACCCTGGATGCTTAGGAGCTTCACATTCACCTCGCATCGATGGTGGATGGTTTGGTATCAGTCACATTCCCCTTGTAAACTCTTACACTGCCTGTGCTCATGCATAGTATGCACTAATAGATGTGCTTTGGTGACTAAAATCAGTCTGAGCAAGGCCTAGTAAAGTGGTAGGAGTAGTAGCTAGACCTAGCAAGCGGTGGAATGCCTAGTAAGGCCTTGCAAGGCTTGCTCGGCCTAGTAGAAGCTGCAAGGCTAGCAGTGCCTTGACTAGGCAGAGTACATCCTTGCTAGGTGCTGCTCAGCCTCACAACTTCTACCAGGCTAGGTAAGCCTAGCAAGGCCTAGCAAAGGCCTTGCTAGCCCTTGCTAGATCTGCACCATTTTGCTGATTAGTACTGTAACCTGCAGGACTATATAGCTACCCCAAATTAATACCCCACATGACTGTAGAGTATCGCACAAAATAGGACACTGATAGTGCATTTTAGCACACATTGGCAAGATCATTGCCCTGGCCTATAGCCAATATTTGCCTTTGTTATAACCCAGAGTCTGAGTACAATGAATTTTGTAGTTGTTCCAGATTTTGTGATGGTTATGCAACACTGAGTGTCATGACTACTGTAGTCTGCAGGACTATATAGCTACCCCGGTGTAATACCTGGCCCCTCACGACTGTAGAGTATCACACAAAATAGGACTTGGATACTACACAGGGACCAAAGAGCCTCTGTGTCACACAACCATTTCAGATGAGTCTCTTTCTCTGTATCTTCAAATGAACTCATTCAGGTAGTACCTTGTTTTGCATAGCTACTACACAATGCATACTTATGAATAAGATGAACCTTCCAACATCTACTTGTAGCTCCAGTCTACACTGGCAACTAGCTAGCGACTCTCTCTGCAGCTTGCCACTAGCTGGCAAGGATGAACCACTTGAAACAAGTGTTCATACTATGTAAGTTGCAGGCATCTACTGGCTACAAGCTTTGACATGGAGTTGACTACACTGGATCAGTGCCATGCTTTGCTACCAGCTCTTACAGATCTTACACCCATCCTGCTACATATAATCGTTGTTCCTGAGATCGATGTATATAGCAATGAGTAATATCCATGGATGTAATCAACCTAATGCTGCTATGCAAAGGATAAGAACCAGAGAAAGTGGTGGAAACAGCTGATGTTACACTCTTCAATACCAGTGACCTCATAGCCCCTCAAAACAGCAGCCATCTGTGCTAAGATCCAGACCCCACAGTCATATCTGTTAGTTTGGCATGGTTCTAGCTGTGATGCTGCCCATTAGAGGATAAAAGCAATGTACTCCTAAGACTCACCAAAATGGGTTGGGCTGTCCAGTCACCCTGATCTCGATGAAACACTTAGCTGGACAACCTGACAATACTTCTCAATCCCACCACTCTAGGACTCCCCTAGAGCTGTCCTGACCTCACTCTCCAGGGCAGTAACAGAAAAGACTGCCACAGGCTGGTCTCACCAGCCTGTGCTCTCCAGTCTCAATGGTGATGATTATTTTTTAACTACTACAACTTGAGTCCAAGTCCGAACTGCGCTTACTAATCAGCCACTTGCCTCGCACCTAAGTCCCAGTCCCAAGTACAAAATAGGGACCATGCCCCTTAGAAAAATAAAACAAAATCCTCAACCACTCTTTACCATCGTCCAATTCCCTACCAGGGAGTACCCACTCCCTACAATGTGCAGGATCTTCCATTTGAATGATACTGGTGGCAGGGTTTCAACATCGCCCTCGATGTTGTCCTGATCATCAGCATGACCAACTCCAAGGATATCTGAGAGGGCAATTTGTTCCAGTGCAAGGGAGAGGTCCATCAGATCAGGCCCTAGCAATTCAGTGACTCCCAAAATGTCATCATCATCATCATTATTAGTGAGGTCATTGACCACTACTGGTGTAAGCCAATTCAGAGAGGGAAGCGAGGCTCCCATGATAGTGTCTGCAAGCTGGATGGAAACTTGAGCCTGAAAAGTGTAATGAGAAGATGAACATAGAACCATTGGCCATCGCTCCTGCAGCTTGAGTATAGTTTCAAGATGCTGTCTCAATATTAAATGATAGTTGCCATTGGAATAATTTATGAAACAGATTTCTGGTGTTGTTGAACTCACTTTCCAGCTGCTGTAAAGCCACTTGAATGGCAGAGAGCTCATGTCCAAACCACCAGCACATATTGTCCGCTTCCGAACTGAGATGGTGTTGCTCTTCTAGACAGCATTCATGCTTGAGGAGTGCTCAGATACCATCTCATACATCAGCATCTTGTAACCATGGGGGAGTCTCCCCTGGAGAAGGGGTGATCCACATGTCCTCCATGAGGCTTGTGTCATTTTGTAAGTCCACAAGTTTGGTAGGTAATGGGATGGGGAGAGGAATTGCCCAAGAGGGGCCATGCAGTTGAGAAAGTTGCTCACAGTAGGTGTTGTATTTGCAGATGGCTGACATCAGTGTGGGTTGGTGCTTCGCAATGGCCTTGCATGTTTGTTGATGAAGTTTAGTACCTAATAATGCCTTAGACAGTAGATGATGAACTGGTAACCAGGGACACACCTAATGGTTTGTCTTTACCGCCAACTGCATGGTTGAGTTTGTCCCATTCAAAAAAACTACCAATTGCTTGCTTGCAAATGTTTATTTTCAAGTCACATGCCATGAGTAGCATGCACATGAAGTCAAAACTGACATTAGTAAGCTGTGGAAATTGCTCGTGAACATTGGGAGAGGAGTAAAGAGCCTCTACCTTGATGACGAGCCTTGTATGACTATGCTCCACACTTGCAAGAGCATCAAGAATGTCAGGAGTTACATTCCCCCTCTCTATTGTTGCCCGGGCTCCTTGGATGACTTTAGTAGTAGTATCCAAGTCGGCTTGCAATGCGAGCACAGTGTCGAGTTCTTTCTTGAGCTTCGTGGGTGCATCTAATGGAGTCAGTTAGAAATAGGAAATTCTGGGTCAAAGAAACTCATACATACATGCTCTAATGGACAATTGTGCTGCTCATTGACTAGTCCATTGTTTCCAGAGTTCCATAATACTCACTCCACAGTTGTCAAGGACTTCTTGGGCGGCAGAACCTTGTTCTTGTACTCCCTTTCTAAGGTGGCACCTAATCCAATCACCGAGTTCCATCCACATTTCATAACCAACTGCTGTTGCATGATGATTGAGAAGCCAGATGTGGTGTTGATGCTAAGCAACAATGAGCTAACATCTGACATGGTTATGATATGAACTCACAGAAGAAACATGTTCAATGCCAATAAGTTTAATGAAATGGGACCACAGGTGCTCTGTACCTTTGCCATCAGATAACCCTAAGCCTGAGATGAGTTGTGGGTTGTAAATGAGTTGACAGGCTCATTCGTGACCATACACGTTGTAGGGAGAGTATTCTCCCTACTAGGAGATTTGTTTTATTTTATTGTTTTTACTTGCTTTTGTTTCACTTCATTTGCCTTAGATATTTACTTAGTGTTTCAAGTTTAGACACGTGATGTGGCTTATATAAGCCACTCGTGCACCTACACTTTACTGTACCTACTTACAAAAAAGAAAATAACAACAAAGTACCGAGAGTTACGAGTTCAAGTTCGAGTTCAAGAAGGCCTCGAGTTGCCTTCTTCTGTGTCTAGACAGTCTCAGACAGCATCAGATGTTCCCCAGACAGCATCTCTCCCCAGGCTTTAGAAGCCCCTTTGGAAGTACTCTCCCCTCCCAGATCATCACTCCCCACCCTAGCAGTTTATTATACAGTTTCTTCATCTGGAGCCCACCACGAGGGGCTTCTGTCTTAGCCTGGTGACATTTTTCTCATCTTATTCAGTCTTGTTTTTGCTGTTTTAGGTCTCATGTCTTTGGTGTTACTCGTGGTCTCGCAGTTTCCCACCTCAGTCTCACTCCCACACTCCCCATTTGTGTTCTAGCAGTCCCGAGGCACACTTTCCCCAAGTATTCCCATCTATATATTGTTTTATTCCTTCAAGTTCCCACCTGATGTCATGCATGGCCTAAATTCCCTGCATTGTGAACCCTCCGAAGCCTTGAACTTCCCTCAGTACCCCTTCAAAGACCTTCGAAGCCTCCTCGAAGATGTAATCCAAGTCGCAAACACTGCAAAATCACTCCTTTGAGCCTGCAGAGGCCTTCGAGAGGCCAGTGCCTCACATGCACAGCCACCAACCGATTCCGTGAGATGCTCACCCTGCCATGCATATTTGTTTTGCTTTTTCTGTGGCCGGAATGGCCATATTCGAGCGAACTGTGGTTTGTGCAAGGAGTACTTAGCTGCGGGAAAGTGTCTATTAGTGAAAGGTCGTGTCGTACTACCTATGGGGCAAGAGATACCACAAGAAGTACCTGGGCGCACTCTCAAGGACCGTCTGGATTGCTGGGATCTAGGGAATCAGTCTAAGGATATTTGAATTCCTCCTTCAAGTCCAGGCCAGCTACCATTGGAGGATGTGGGTAGCTGAATGCCACAGACCCAAAGGGTTCCACTAGGTTCGTCTCAGCCCCACTTGTCAGTGCACCCCCATACTGTTGAAACATTTACTGGTTACCATCACATACATGTGATTATAGTTCTAAGAATAGTTGTTCCATACTATTCTATGGTGTTCTCTTATACCAGATTACTGGATAACATGTTCCTAGTAGAAAGACAGAGTAGTACCTATATGGAAGGTCCTCTTACTTACAGATATGGTAGTTCTTATCATAGGTGCTAACACACCTGGTCCGTGCACACCATAGATGTATATATACCCTGTAGGATACACCACAGGATGTAACAAAGCTCATTCTTACTCTCTACATCATTCTCTCTCAGAACTACTCTCTATTCCTACCCAAGACCAACACCAACTGAACTAACAAGGCAAGTGCTCTGCCACCTTGCCCTTTTGACCCCAGATCCTCTGCACAATAGGTTATGAGCCCCGAGTAAAATGGGTGCTTATCATCTAATGGACAATAGATCATTGAGGAAGACGTTCATCATTGACTATGCCGTTGAATGGACCTGAAGTGCTAGGTTGGGCATTGGCCACCTTGTTGCTCTTGTTCATCTTAGGCATATGTCAGGTGGTTTATGTCGTAAATGTGGTTGGAGGTCCTTTTAATCTTGTGCTAGTATTATCTACTGTTATGTGGGGAACTTTTTTAGGCATCCCAACATGGCATGGCATCTATTCCTCTTATCAGGAATATCATATTCTCTTGGGGCACTATCGTCAATTGCGCATTCGTGTAGGTGTCCTTGTTGAGGCTAGAGATCTAGAACCTCCTCAGATATCTCCGCCTTCTTATGAGGCACACAAATTTCAGGACTTGGATTTCCAACCCAACCTAGACCTGGTTCCTCGCTATCCCTTATCTCCTCCACCTTATTTGCTTGACCTCCCTGTTCATCAATGGGAGATTCCTGTCCACCAGTATTATGTGGACTGGCCCCAACGTTTTTATGGGCCAAGTGCCTTTGTTGAAAATCTGGTTGATCCAGATTTGCTCAGAGGTCATCCCAACAATCTTCTTGAGCTCCTCCCTTCGACTCCTGATGAGGATGATGAGGATCCGAACCGGTTATCTGAGTTCAATCTCTTGTAGTCACATCCTTTCATCATCTCCTTTCAAGTTCATTTTCTGATGCACATCTTGGTATCCAGATGTCCGCTGTCGTCGTCAACCGGAATGCACTTATCACCAAGCCTGTGTTGCCTTCCTGACCTTTCCCAGTTGCAGTTGAGTGTGAGACTGCCATTGCCCTGGAGAAAGTGAGTACGATGGAAGAGTATTCACACACTAGGTACATCAAGCATGTTATTGGATATATCGAGGAACTCTATCATGATAAAGCCAACCACTGGAAACGGGTTGCTTACGGAGATCACGAAAGAGCCTTCTTCTTATGTACATACACCATTGCAAAATTCTGTAGTCCCCGCCATCACCATGGAATATTCCTGGTCGATTCTTAAATGCCCTGATGACTTTGACTTCTCATCACCTTTCTATGACCCTCACACGCATATTTCTTTCCATTCATATTTCATCGACTGCCTTCCAAAATTATCTCCAGCGTCAACTCCACATGCCATCGCTAACTTCAATGGTGTAGACATTCCATCATTCACCTATGAAGATCCATCCATCCATACCATTCCCGCTTTCACACTCACCAACGACATCTTCTTTTACTTCAAAGGAAGAGCCCATCCGTCCTATGACTTCCAGCAGTTTGCTGGATTCATCCCCTCTCTTTGGGTTTGGAACCACCATCTGGAACACACTTTCCGAGGAGTTTGGAACTCTGACAAAACAAGCCTCGAGTGCACACCCGGATACCTCCTGGAGCAGGACGAAGAGCGGTGAACAGTGAAGAGATCCTAAGGTTGTATTATCCCTCCAGGATCTTAAATACAGTATCGATTTGGAGCAGAGAACTTGGTATGAAGAAGAATCCCAACATCTCTGTTGGAGATCTATGGGCAGAGTTACACATTGGGTCTTATGGCCCAGCAAGTCGACAATTTTATTGGACCTTCAACATGCAATGGACAAAGGTAATGGAAAAGATTTATTCTCTAGGCCCTCCAGAGGAATCTATTCCAGACGTCGTCAAAGAGCACATGCTAACCGTGCTGCCAAGGAATTATCCACTTCCTGGAAATTATCCTGAGGCCTATGCCGGTTATGGACGGAAGGGACTTTATGACAGTAACATTAGTTATGCGTCTCTCATAAATGTGTTTCAACTTATGTGCCATAAATCTCAGCATTATACTCAGTTCATACTTCCCTACTCCATTGGTATCCATGGAGGAATTATATTAAGGGATGAACAGAGAACTTATTCGCTCCATGAGATTGGCTTCCCACATTTATTGGTGTATCACTACTTCGAAGAATTGGAGTTCCAACACTTTGAGAAGATAAATTTAGAAAAGCAACGCTATACCAGAAAAGGCTATTCAACTCCAGTTATTAAAAGAAACCCACGATCTTCTGGAATTCCAAAGACACACAAGAAAAGACCTTCACAACAACAATGACAGTCCTTCCATCGTGCAGTTCTGGCATCCACTGCTTGCGATCAGGTTCTTGATGACATACTAATTCTAGAATTTTTCTAGTTTTACTATGGCTGATCAAAAGGAAACTTCAGCCTCCAAAAACATCCCACACCTTAATGGCTCAAATTACTCTTCTTGGAAAGCTATGATCAAAGGATATTTCCTAACACTCGATGTTTGGAACATCGTCAATGGGACTGAAACTTGTCCAGATCGGACAGTAGCTGCAAACGCTGCCGCTATAAAAGCCTGGGACACGAGAAATAGGCAAGGAATGGGCACAATTCTTTTATACTGTGACCCAGTAATATCTGTTTCCTTGGAATCCAAGGATACTGCACACACTGCAAGCATTTCACAATGTTTCTTCAGAAAACATGCTGAGAAAAGGAAGGAAAGAGATACTCTTTTATTTTAGACATTTCAAAAGAAAAAATGCAGAAATAATGTTTTATTTTCTGTCAGAAAACATGAATTGATGCTAATGCCAATTAGTGTAGATGCTAATGGACATTACCATTAATCTATATTTCTGTACAGAGAAGAAAAAGTTATATTTGCCTTCTTTGCAACAAATTATCCAAAATAAAAGAGTATCTCTTCCCTCCATTTTTTCAGCATATT
This sequence comes from Pisolithus sp. B1, assembly GCA_024663435.1. Classification (NCBI taxonomy): domain Eukaryota; kingdom Fungi; phylum Basidiomycota; class Agaricomycetes; order Boletales; family Pisolithaceae; genus Pisolithus; species Pisolithus sp. B1. The sequence continues at coordinate 169,116 of JANFAA010000046.1, forward strand.
TTCTGAAGAAACATTGTGAAATGCTTGCAGTGACATGAGATGTGGATGACCCTTCAGGCTTCCTATGGAGCTCCTACTGCAGTATCTGCTTACATGGACTTCTTGAGACTTCTCAAGATTCGGATTAACCCTTCTGATGATTTGGGATCCAAACTTGCAGAAGTAAATATGATTCTTGGGTCACTTGCGACTCAAAATATTACTTTATCTGAACCTGTCCAGTGTATGATGCTCTGTGGAGCATTTTCAGACAAATGGGGAGCTGGTCCCATGAATATTTTATCCTCGGTCAGAACCGAAGATCTCAGAATGGCAGATGTCGTCCCATGACTAAAAGAATTAGCATCACTCTTGATGATACTATATGTCATCTACAGCTCTGACCTCATGGACATCGCAAAAGAGAAGAACGAACTAATGTTAACATTTGTAGATGACACCACACTCATTGCAATCGGCAAGACCTTCAATGATACCCACAGAACATTAGCCAATATGATGGAAAGAAAGGAAGGCACTTATGAGTGGTCACTTAAGCATAACTCTCACTTTGAAACCAGCAAGTTTGCACTAATGGACTTCACCCACAGCAGAACCAAGGCACGCCCAGCAATGACCATCAGAGGAACTGACCTCAACCCATCCCCCACCCACCACTTCCTTGGCATAATCATCAACCAGGAACTCAGATGGAAATAGCATGCAGCTTTTGCCATTGCCAAAGGTGCCAAACACACAATCATGATGTGAAGACTATCTTCAACAACCTGGGGAGTCCTGCTAAAGCTAATGCATCAAATCTACATCTCAGCAGTAGTACCCAAGATCACTTATGGAGCAATTGTTTGGGTCCAACCACCATATTCCCCAGACTATGAAAAGAAAACAAGGGGATCCCTAGGCATTGCCAAGAAAATCACCACAATCCAATGCATAGCCATAGCAGCAATGGGAGCAATGCGCACATCCCCAACTGACTCACTCTTTGCACATGCCCACATCCCCCCAGTATCGATCCTTCTCCAGAAAACCCTATACAACTCTGTGCTATGCCTAAGTTCACTACCTGCAAAACACCTGCTCCACCCACTCCTATGAAGGGCAGCCAAAAGAAATGTCAAAAGCCACCAGTCAGCTCTCCACAGGCTAACCCATGACACCGGAGTGGTACCTGACTCCCACTGCAAGCATTTCACAATTTTTCATCAGAAAGTATGCTGAAAAAATAGAGGGAAGAGATATTCTTTTATTTTGGATAATTTGTCACAAAAATGCAAATATAACTTTATCTTACCTGTGCAGAAACACAGATTAATGGTAATGCCTATTAGCTTCTACACTAATTGGCATTAGCATCAATTCATGTTTTCTGGAAGAAAATAAAACATTATTTCTGCTTTTTTTCTTTCCAAGCATCTAAAATAAAAGAGTATCTCTTCCCTTCCTTTTTTCAGCATATTTTCTGAAGAAACATTGTGAAATGCTTGCAGTGTCCATTGAAACAATAAACCCCTGCCCAATCCCTCCCAGCGCCCTCCTGACCTACCATACATTGATAGCATCAGACAAGGACAAAGCCATCTTGGAGCAGCAGGAACTAACTGACCACACACAAATATTTACAGACAGGTCAAGTAACAATGGGTTGGTGGGAGTGGCAGCTCTGCTGTATGTTGATGCAAAACACATAGCTACACTACACTACCACCTAGGAACAGAGTCAGAACACACAGTCTTTGAGGCCAAGGCAACAGCACTCTTACTGGCAACTCACCTCCTACCACATGTGACGAAACCACCTACCCAGCCTCAATACTAGCTGACAACCAAGCAGCAATCAGATCATGTGAGCACCCATCATCTAAACCAGGTCACCATCTCCTGCTATCCTTCAGGTCAAAACTGTGCAAGATATTCAAAGATGAGAAACTATCAAGAAACAACATCACAATATGTTGGGTTGCAGGTCATCACAACATCAAGGGCAATGAGACAGCAGACAAAGAGGCCAAAACTGCAGCAGAGGGAAAGGAAAAATCAAGCCCAGTGTGCAATCTGCCATCTAAACTACACTCATCATTACCACACAGCATACCCATGCTAAAGCAACAGCATAACACAAAACTTATGAAAACATGGGTAATGGAGTGGAAACACTCCCCTAGATATCACCACACATCCACCATAGACCCTAAGCTGCTATCCAAATCATTCCTCAAACTAGCTGGACCCCTCCACAAAAAGCAAGCAGGGTTATACATCCAAATGCACACCAACCACATCCCCCTGAACCAGCACCTCCATCATATCAACAAAAGTGACACTCTGTCATGTCTCCAATGCAGAGAAGTCACCCCAGAGAATGTACACCACTTCCTGTTCCGATGCCTGAGATACAACAGAGAGCAGCACAAACTATCTCTAACACTCAGAAGAAACACAATGTCCATCAGCTACCTCCTCACCAATATCAATGTGCAGGTCCACCTACTGAATTATGTCAACACCATGAAAAGAATGACAGGCACATTGGGTGAAGTACCAATGCCACCACCCAACATAGCTAACAGACAGCACAGGTCAAACTGAATAAATGAAGGACACACTCTCCCATAGAAACCCTGACCCCCCATCCCCCTGCACAAACAGCATCTCACCTCACTCCACCAGCAACAAGCTGAAAGTTCATGCCCCTAACCAACACAGGCACATCAAGCTGCTCAACATGCACCCACCCCACCCACCCCACACCTCATCAAACTGCAAATTAGGTTAGCAATGTAGCTAAATGCTAAAGGTGACCTGGTACCATGCCAGAACCTCTGCAGGATGCCAGAGCAGCCCACAGCTTTAACAGCACCTTACATCCTAACAGATGGTCAGTACATTGTAATCAGAACTTCACACCACATACAGCAATCATCACTGACTCTACTACTCAGGTGGTGTCTAAAATGGCTGGTGGGAATGGTGGACTACTGGGGAGCTTCAGCTCTGCCAACTAGGGCATTCATGCATCAGTAGAGTCAGAATGGACCACAGGAGGTCTGAAGATAGATATTTGTAAATGCTAGTCTAGTGCAACATAGGACCATCAGGCCCTCATGCACTTAAATACAGAGTTAAAAAAAAATAAAATAAAATATGGTCTCTGACATGAGGAGTGCCATATATGTGATATTTAGAGCAATCTAAGGCAAAGAAAATTGCACTGTGACACTGTAGCCACCTGTAGTGACTGTGACATTGTCCCAAAGTGACTGTTTTGCTGATGTTTTCATATCTCAAATACCTCACTCATGGCATCCACTTTTCTCAAGCACATACCAGCATCCAAATATAAATTGCACACCACTTTTTTTCCTAATTACTTCATGTAGTCAAACAATCATTCACTTCATCTATCCTTTTCATACCACACTCATGTCCAGTACCTTAGCTATCTAGTGAGCTATTAATCACAGTCATTGGTCCAGTTGTTGACGAGGAGGACAACAATCTGTCTGATTATTAATCCTGTGCATTACCTTTTTGAGATACTGTATGACAGGTTCGACGAGGAAGGTTAGGAAACACAGCAAGGTTAATTTGGATTGCCGTGAAGTTCGGAAAGGCAACGCTGGGAGGCAGTTTGTTATATTGAAGGGGGTGGACATGCAGGCCCATCACAAAATCAAGGAAGCCTTGGAAGAATCGCAAATTGCGGCAGAAGGTGGCTTTTCGCTGGTACATTGAGGCAGGAGTAGGATCTAAGCCAAGACGACGGAGTGACAGACATTGTGATCTGGGCAAAAGTACAAAGCCCCGTCTTCCGGCCGGAGACTGGAGATGCTATGGGAGAACGGCATCACCCAAGTACCCACCTGCGAGCCAAGGGCATACTCCACTGTCTTCGTTTTTCTAATAGGAGTCGCTGAGATTCTACGGACATGGAAGTAAGTGGCATCAGCTCCGAGCATTTTATTGAGTTACTCAGCCACCTCAAGTAGACACTGCTGGTGAGACGAGAATATACCCACGCACAGCCACAGATACATGTACATATATAGTCAACCACGTGATCACAATGTATGCAGCAGCGGACTACAAACAGAAGTAGATTTACGACGAGTAAATGGCTGAGAAGATGATTCAGAGCAGTAGGTGGAGTGCCTCAAATGTTGTGGACGCCTTGCTGACCATCATGGTCAGCAAACCACCGTGATGCGTGGTATAGATGCACTCACCTTGGAGTGGCGACACACCCATTCTTCCGCACTGACCCAGGGATATTCCTGGTAGCTAATCAACTGAAAACCATGCTTGCCCATACCCGATGTCGTATGACGTTAAGTTTGAGGATAGCGTCCGTGGACACTTGGTGTCCCCGGCGGAGTTTGAAGGTACTGAAGTGATCCTCGACCTCCCTGTCAAATCATTAACAGCCGAACATAGATGAGATCGTCACACAACAACTCTTGTAGCGCACGGATTCGATGCCATTCCACAGCGTTTACCCGCAGATTTCCCGAACAGTGAGAGCAGTGGGAAAAGATGGCGATGTGCGAGGTTGCAGCTAGCCATGAAGCAGGATGTCACTGGTAAGGACGGAAGGCGTTGGACATTTGGCGGTTGAAAGCGAGGGAGGTCAGTTGTCTCAATTTATTTGGTGCGCATCATGATAACCCTGCAAAATATCAAAACTACCAGCGCTCCCCTTGTAAGACCTCACGACCTCTGAGCCCCTTCTCCGCGGAGTGCACCGCGTCCTCGCTTTCATCGTCTGTTTCTATGTCCACAGCATCTGTCTAATCCCGCTCATGTGATCCGTGCGTTGATCAGGACCCTGTTACTGAGGCTATCGACATTGACGTATTCGGATCTGGTGCTGTATGACTAGAACCAAAGAAGGTGCCTATGACTCATGACATGCAGACCAAGTCGGGTGGCATGGTACCAAGTGTCATTCCCGAACAAGGACGGCTATCAATGTGACCGATCTTCCCGGCACAGCTTGGCCATTGGTGATGCAATGTCAAGTGGCATCAGTACGACATTGATACCTCGAAGAACATGGTGATATATTTAGTGCCGTGAATGAGTCTACGATGAATCGTTCCTCGTCTCTCTGAACTCCGGGACAAACTGCATTGGCGGGCTTGCCACCGACGACGATGGGTACGTGCCAGTGGTCACAGAGGACAAGGCGACTTACTGACAGTTCTCTGTGACTCATAAGATACAAAATGGATCGAAATTGTATCTCAGGGTAACGTACGCGCAGTCGCCTTTACGGACGAAGGCCAGGTCGTAGGAGGATATGACAACGGTGATATTTGTCGATGGAAGATTGAAGACGGACAACAACAAGGACCAACCATGCAAGCCGGTGACAGTATCCGAGCTATTGTCGTTTCCCGGGATGGACGGTGGATTGCGTCTGGAGATCGCAGGAATAAGGCGATCATCTGGAATGCGGCCACTCACGAAAAAGTGAGCGAGTTCACGGAATACGAGGATTATGTATTCGCCGTCGATATTTCGAGCGACTGCACTAAAGTCGACGCTGGTAGCTGGGGCACCTTCCACACCGTTCGGATATTCAACATCATTTCCGGTACCCAATTGCTTCCTCCCCTCTCACACAGTTACATTCGTGGTGTCAAGTTCTCCCCGGACGGCAGTCGCTTTGCTACCGCCTCGAATGATTCCGGTTTCCGTATCTATAGCACCCACAATAACGATGCTTTGTTCGATTCAGGTCATCAGGGTTCAAGTAATGCCTCAAGATTAGTCACTCCGTTGGCCTGGTCATCCGACAGCCAGCAGCTGTTTGTAGCGAGCAGAGGCAAAATCACCTGTTTCAACGTTTCCAACTCTTCGTCTTCAGAATGGCCGATCCATGAAACTCAATCTTCTGCATCTATAGCATCCAACGGCAGATTCATTGCATGTTCCGCAGGCTCATCAGTTTCGCTATGGGATTGCGTGTCCCACAGGCAGATCGGTAGCGTCATCACACACACCGCAGGTATCAATTGCATTGCTCTCTCACCAAGCGGGGGGTATCTTGCATGCGGAGTTGGCAACAGTATCACAATTCGCAATCTCAGAGACGTCCTTCCCATGGAGTATTTCGGCAGTGGTGTAAGTGAGCATCTTCATTACGCTATGTGGTGCTTTAATCGGTTGGCAAATCCACGTTGCTCAGCTTCCGCTCATACGAGTGAGTGTCGAGACCTTCAAATCATGGACACAGGGCAATCCGAAGAACACCGAAACGCTACTGTCAGAGGAGATCACGTGTACTTCAAGTCCTAGCCACTACCTGCTAGCAAACCGCGCTCTTGTACGAGCATGTTTGAAACATGTGGTGCTTGCGATGGAGGACGTAAAGGAGGTGAACCTGCCTTCTCACTACATTATTGGCATGTTCGCTTACTTGTTGCTGAAGTCTCTTCGAGTTCAGCCATCACCTATCGGGTACATTGCGTGGGCGGTTGTCCTACTTACTCAGGGCGATCCAGAAGGTGCACTGCAGATATTCGACCTTGCCTTTCATGATTGCGAGCTGGATGACATCAGATTTCTCGTACTGTTGAGGGTGCGCGAGGTAACCTAGGTCGTTCTCACAACTAATCCTTGTTTTGCTCAGGCGATCCTTACATTTGAATCCGGAAATCAAGAAGATGCAATAACACGCGTAGAACTTCTCGCTGCGAGAGCAAACGACGACAGCGATGACGATGCTACTTACCTTTACACCCAGGCACGTGCTTCGCGTGGTGCTGATCTGTAACTATCACCACTGATACATTCCGCAGGTCCTTGGGGTTATGTTCATGAAGAGGGGAAGTTACGGACGTGCGATACCATTGATCGAATGCGCGAAGGATCTAGCTTCAAATGACAAACAATCTCATCCGCTAACGACGATCTCACTTGTAGGTCTTTTGCCGTTACCGCCTAGTGGTCTAACCCTCCCCTTCCGTGCAGATATTTGGGTGGAGTTTCAACAGACTGGACATCGTCACTCAACAACATCTGTGTGAAACCCTCTATGCTGAAGGACGTACAGCCGAAGCTGTGGAGATCCTCCTCAACATCTCCAAAACATCGGACGTGGAGATCCAAGAGAGCAAGGCAACTGCAGACTGGGTTGCAGGTACGTGTTGTAGCCGCTAGTCTAGTTGACGTATACATTCGTGTCTGTCATCAGATTTCATCGAAAAATGTACTATAACGCTTGAGCGCGTTGGTGATGAAGCCTTGGGATCTGCAAAATATGATAACGCAATTACACAGTACTCCGCTGCGCTGTCCCTCAGTCCTCCAAGTCCCGCAGGCCTACTTATCAAGCGGAGCAGAGCTCAAGCGGCAAAAAGGTTATGGGAGGACGCCCTACAGGACACGCACGAGGTATGCAGGGTATCCTTCTTGTATGAGTCAGTTCCCTACAGTTGCTGTATAGGCAGTGAAAGTGGACCCCTCAAACCCTTGGTGCTATGAGGCCAAGCACGCAGCACTTCACGGAGCTAAACAATATGACGAAGCGATCGATGCTTTCAATTCTATGCTGCGTGCGATCGAACAGTCTCCGGACCCTGCAATCAGGCGTATGTACCTCCTGTCTGAAGCTAGTATACACAAATGACGGTTTCGCAGAACTGCGCAAGACCTACATTTCTCCTTCCCAGGTGATCGCAGCTATCAATTCTATCGCTCGCCAGGTCCTAAAAAGTCGTCCCCTCGTCGTCATCGATGTTACCAGTGGTTTCCTTTGCAACGGTTCTGAGCGGGTACGTGTCTTCGGGGCTGATCCGTCGTTCAAAGAGCTGGTTTCATACATGACAAGAGAACTGGACAATGAGCGGATCCTCCAAGTTTCTGCAAGATTTTTTGGATATGTCATGTTCTCTCATGCGTGGCAGGGCAACGAGCCGTCATTCCAGGAGGTCAACGTAGTCAAATCAGTGTGGGACCTTCCCGAAACCCCCCTGAATGAGAAGTTACGCAGTTTCTGCAAAGAGGCTCGCGGACTTGGTTACAAGTGGGCGTGGTCAGATACGTGTTGTATCGATAAGTCCACGAGCTCAATCCTTAATCGATCCCTTACGTCTATGTACAAATGGTACGCGGATTCGGCAGCCACGCTCGTGCTCCTTACCGACGTTGCACATCCATCCAAACCCGGAGACCTTGCGGGTAGTTTGTGGATGACGCGAGCATGGACTTTGCAGGAGCTTCTTTCACCCAGAATCATCTTTTTCTATGACTCCGAGTGGAAACCATACCTCAATGATACCGGCAAGAATCACAAGGAATCTCCGGAGATCATGCAAGAGCTAGCAGATGCTATCAAGGTTCCTCGCAGAAACATCACCGCGTTCTCCCCAAATGATCTCGGAGTGCGCGAGAAGCTTCGCCTCGCTTCGATGCGCAATGCGACAGTCGAGGAGGACGTCGCATACTCTCTTATTGGGATATTCAAGTCCGATATCAGACCTCATTACGGTGAAGGAGCCGATGCTCTTGGCCATCTCCTAGAGGAGATTGTGGCCCGCTTTGGAGAAGTCTCCGTACTCGCGTGGTTAGGAAAGTCGTCATCATACAACAGTTGTCTCCCGGTTTCCATTTCCGTTTACAACCAAACACCTTACAACCCTCCATCACTCGAAGGAGAAGAATTGGAAATCCTTATCACGGAGCTACGGGGCAAGTTGTCCGAGGAAGTAGCCCTAAGTATCTCTAATCAGATTAACTGTCTCCCGCCCGCCCGCTTTGCGGCCCGCCGTCTACATCTTCCATGCATTGTCTTCTCTGTCAGAAAACTGTGTTTACATGAGGAACATAGTGGCGATGAGAAAGTATATCGTGCTAAGGTATCCGGACTTGGGACCGTGGAGTTCACGACTACAGATGATCTCACGCTGGACGAGCAGAAGAAGTTCGTCTTTGCGCATCCGTGGATTCGTCATATCCGAGGACCGAGTAGTGGGATTATTGGGGAAAGTGATTCGGAGTCTGACACTGACCCCGACTCAGATTCAGATGGCATTGCGCCATCACACTTCGTCGCCGCTGCACCCCGAGTTGGTGGCTATACCCGTGCACTACAGATGATCGCTCGCCTCGGACAGCCATTCAATGCGTTGCTTCTAGTACGGCAGCCAAATGGAGAATACAAGAGGGTCGCTACGGAGAATGAGATCGTAGTCCCAGGACTCGGAACCGACATCACATCCAAGAACATTCGTACGACAGTCTTGGAGATTCTGTAACACGGATGTGCGGGGGTTGGCTCAGCTGCTGGTTTTCAAAGTCGTCCTGTCTGTTGTCCTTCCTCGCTTGCTTTTCTTTTCGTGCAATTCTCATTCGTTTGTTTGTTACAGTAGTTTTTGGAGAGGGAGACCGAGCACTAGAGTAACATTTACTACCTTAGTAAATATTTACCAGATGTGGAGAGATTTTCATACCATGTACCGAGGACAACAACAGAGGTGAGAGATCATGCGAGCCGGTACAGAAGCTTGCCCGTTGGGAAATCGGAAGCGCCAACGACGATCTGAAGTCAGCATTTTGGGGTATAAGCTTGACTCTCCTCCCAAATTGGATGTGATTACCTTCCAGTGTATCGATGACTTCGCCATCCTCTGTATCAAGACCTCTGTCTAGACTTTGCCAGTGAGCCACGTTGGGCGGATGATTAGGTAAGGAACCAAATCAGTACGTTGTACACTTTTGATCGACGTCGCCGCAGTCTTCATTACTAGCCCTGGAAAACACCAACGACGACAGGATCAACGCCGTCAATGTGCAGTCATACCCCCAGCTACTGCCACTAAGAGAGCCGCGCCCAGTTTGTGGCGTCACTCGTGGAGGTACACAGATACCATGTACACATGCGCGGACAAAACATGGATCGTTCTTCTTCATAACCTTCCCGGCAAGCCTCGCTTCGTACCATGCAAGAGGTCACTGATGATCGGTGAGCACCCTCATACACGGTTAGGTAACGTCACTGCTGATGGCATCAGCTCCCGCTTCACATAATGTGGTGTGGAGACCACCCGCACCGGCGCCCTAGGCTCGGACAGGGGTGGTCGCAAGGGAGACGTAATTAATCCCCATTGCCCGATAACATTCCTGCCGCAAAAGGGTAGGAGTCGTTTTCGAAGACATAACGAACAAGGGTCAGACCGAGCCTAAGTGAGGCGGGGAAGTGCGCCTTGAAGACGTTGCGTTAGAGTTCATTCCCTTCAAAAAAGCCGTCCCAAACGCCGAGAACCTGGAGCACGGTCCCCATCCTTTCCATAATGATGCACACTTCCAATCAGCGGGTAGAATGCCACTTTCAGACGAGGACTCGAACACAGTGAAATGGGCGGCTCTTGCATGTGGGAGGTGACGGATTGAACCCCTTCCCGAATAATCGTGACGTTGAGGGTTCCGCTAGAATTTGCGACCTCCATCTGGCTCACCAAAAACCATCTGAGGTATGACCAGAGAAATATCATTTGATCGCATGAGCTGAGCGCGACTGGATGACCAGAACCGCGTATCCAGGTCTTTGGGCAACGGCAATTTAACATCTGGATGCAGTGTTTCTGGATCGCGTATGGCGGAAACCGGAGGGTGCAGAGAGACCTGAAAAAAATAGCAGAGCGCGGTTCAATCTTTCACACGTTTACGCACCAAATGTATTTCTAGGTGAGCGTCTACCGCGGATGACACCCGAAGATCAATGGTCATCACCTCCATTATGTCCACCAAAGGGAAACAGAAAGGCATTGCGCGTGCGGTGTGTGCATTGAATTCAGGTCAGCTACTTCGGGTTGGTGCCCTGAAATATATTTTGGACATCCCGAATGGCACTCACCTGACATAGTATGTACCCGCAACGACGTACAAGTCCATATTTCCCGGAGAAATGCGGACTACGGGATTCCGCACGGATGGCACTCGGAGATCAATCGAGCACTGGAGATATGTCATATGTTAGACTTCGGCGCATGTACTAGAGCCTTGGGTGGCCACCTGATTATTCAAGGAAGAACGACATGCTACAGTGGCTGATGGACGAAAAACAAAAATCGTCGACCAGGCAGTTGACTCTGCGCGTGTTAACCATCAATTTTGACCCGATACACGCGCATCTTTCCCACCACCGGGTTCTCTGTTTGAGTATTGACTGCTCCGAAACAGTCGGCCGCGAATGTAAAACTCATTTCTGCGCCCTTTGAATGCGATTTAGTATTTTGGCAGACTTTCACCCAAGCGTCGTATAATCTCGCAGCCTATCCCGTATTTACGCCCTCTTTGTGAGGAAATTGACGCAGGTATCCAGAATCATGGGCTGCCGAAAGGGGCGATCGTGCCGATGTGCAAGGTTGACAGTTTTCTGGCGGAGACTCGGCGCCTCAGAGTCGTCTTCACAAGTACGTATGTTATTGACCGCTGCTCGTTGCAGAGCTCGGATGGAACTATCATACTGAAAGGGACTCACCTATCTGTTCTAACGCATACCGTCCGCCGCGACGGTGCAGTCTATGGGAATCCTGGCGTCTTCAACCCTTTCCAGCTCTCCCAACTAAACGACGATGACTGTGAAGGTGCAGGACATCGGACGGTGGCGACGACAGGGCTACTTTCCCTTCGAATATGGGAAGGATGCATGATACAGTTCCGCTCGTCTAGGACGCTCCTAGCAACTAATGAGCTGAAAATCATACTTGCACATATCCTCATGTCTTATGACGTCAGGTTTGGGGACAGGGTGTCCTGGCCAACAAGCATACACTGGGACTTGAATCTCATAGCAAATCCTGTTGTTCGGATTATGTCCCGGAACAGAGCCAATAACTGATGCCATACAAGTCGTATATGTTACCGCATGTAAGGTCCTCGAGTGGGAAGAATCACCAGATAAAATGAAGAGTTTCTTTGGATGAGCCTTGTCCAGTCGGTGACGGACCCCCAGGAGGGTCGCAGCGTGCTTCGCAGAATACTGACTGAGATACTTACTCATGTGTCTGCAATCATGCTCTTGTTCGTGCTTCACCCGCATATTCGTACCCATCCCTAGGGGTTATTGTTAATCTGGGTATTTCACAAGTGAGATGGCGGTGTATGGATGCGACTGCCCAGTAATTCACGGTACATTAGGCACTCGACACAGGTTCGTTAAGCCAGAGGAACAGCTAAACTACGCGGGGTGAAGAGGGTGATCAATGATGGCCCTCGGCAATGTGATCGTATAAGGGTGCGATAGTGGGCTGCAGAAGTCTAGTCAAGTTCACTAAACCAACGGAGGAGCTGCAAACTTACCGGAATGTTGCGTTCCCTACAAAAATGAATGGTATTCAATACAAGTTTTGCTATAAACTGTGCAACACACTCACCATTTGGTACCTCCGGGCATTGCAGGTGCTGGACGGCATTGAGCTCGACTGCAGTGAGTGATATATTGCTACTTACGGATGTAAGGGTCTGGATGTTGCCTCTCTGCCAACTCAGCCTCGGCCTTCTCAAATATCTGTGCTAGGGCCCTTGGGTCATGCACGTCCCTGTATAGCGTCGTCAATATGTTCAGGCGTTACGCAGTAGCGAGCGCACCTATTCCGTTCGAACTCGGCCCTAATCATCAAAGCGCGTCCACGCCAGATATCCCTGCGAACTACCCAGTCCAGCTCATTCTTCAACATACGCCGGTACAGCGACTTGACGTAGAGTCTGTGCGCGGACGAGAATGGTGTCGTCGCCATGATCAGTGCGAGATGGAACAAACCGCGTCTTCAGAGAGCAAAACTGGAAAATTGCTAGGAAATACCGCATTTGGACGAGATTCGAGGTCGAATTACGACCGACAAAATTTTGGTGATTTGCTCGCCGACATCGAGGACTGCCATGGACCCCCACTCGACACATTCGCAGTTCAACCAACGAGCACCGAAATCTGGACCATATATGCCCTCGATGCGATACGTGGACTCAAACCCAAAAATCTCACTTGAAAATTATGCCAAACGACCGTCATCGAAATCACCTCGTCCCGACAGTCGGGCTGCCGATACTATTTCCTTGTTGATCCAGCGACCAATTGCAACCAATTCGCGAGTGAAACAGGATGAACAGTTCAAGAAAGATATGTATATTGCATTTATTAACAAGGCATTGCAGGGGAAACTGGACGTACGTCTGATCCTGTACTTAGTTGTTTTCTCCACTGACCCCTCTTAAAACAGGGTCAGTGCAAAGATTTCGATGACCTGGTTGATCAATTCAACCCTCGGAAGGCCATAGAAAGCGCGACATCGTCATCGCAGCTACGGCTATGGATCCTCGCACTGTCACACGTGCTCTCTCGACTTGAGAGACGCCATTCCCTCTTGGTCGAAGCCATCGTCAACCTTCCATGGACCACCATGGATGCCACATTTGTGAAGACATACACTGATTTTGTTGGAATGCTTCTCAGTGCTCGGCCCGAATACCTGTCCCTCGTGCTCGGCAAACTTACTCAAGGCCTAACATACCGTGCGTAGCGTGATTCCGATGCAATATCATAAATCTTACGTTATGGTAGAATCGGGACTGCAGGCGCTGAATGCCAATGGACCAGAGGGTTCTGAAAGTCCTCTGACACGGAGAGTCATCTATGATCGTCTACATTACCTCCTCGGCCACTTGCTGTCTCTCATCCCAACTCTGCCCCAAACCCTACAACCTTTACTTGCTCGTAATTTCCCACACAAACGTCAACCTCAGGCAGCGCAAGTAACTTATATTCGCAATCTGCTGCGAGTAACTGAATATTGCTCTGAATTATCGGACCGAATATTGGCTCTGATCATAGATCGTACTCTACAAATAGATGTACGTTTTTGGTTTGCCTTCTACGCACCAGCTGACCGTTTCCTCCCAGGTTGAAATCCAGGTAGAGCTTGAGGAGCTTGAGGAAGAGAGCGGTTTGGGAAATGTAGACGTTTTTGAATTCGACCCCTTCGACACCGTCGTGGGGCAAGAAGGAGACGAAGATTCTGATGAGGATTCCGATGAGGCTTCGGATACCGCGAGTGACTTCTCATCCGATGACAGCAACGACGGTGGAGATGATGATCCCGATCTACCAGCCAATGCACAACACATACAAGACATGGTTAACAAACTCGACTCGATTCTCAAAGTAGTATTTGACCACTTCAACCGCTTACATTCGGCTACGGAAGTCACCGTATCCCGGAGATCCGACTCGTTATTGTCTCCACCTACCTCTCCCCGCCCGTCTTCACCGATATCTGCTGAAGCAGGACGAGCCGTTCGAGACGCGCAATTCCACACCCTCCTTGCCATCTTTGATCGTACCATCATCCGTACCTTCAAATCCCGATACACTCAGTTCCTTATTTTTTGGTACTCTTCTCTAGATGTGGAGTTTAGCGATCTCTTCCAGGGACTGCTAGTAGAAAAAGCGCTGCTCGGACAGAACGTTCCCGCAGTGACACGCGCAGCTGCCGCAAGTTACATTGCGTCCTTCGTTAGCCGTGCACAGTTCGTGGATCGCGATGCCACGCGTCGCGTCGTCGGCGTCTTGTGCACATATTTGAAGAGCCATCTAGACTCGTTTGATAGTGTCATACGGGCGGGAGAGGAACCGCCGAGTATGGCACACCACAGCCTGTTCTACGCCATCGTACAGGCGGTATTTTTGATTTTTTGTTTCCGGTGGAGAGATCTGGAAGAGGAATTTGACGAGTCGGAGGAGTACCAGACTGGGAAGAAGTGGATCAATGAGCTTAACATCATTCAGCGGGTGATCACGTCGCCACTTAATCCGCTCAAGGTGAGCTACTGTCCACTCGACGACTTTTCGCTGCATGCTCACACTCCCCTTCCAAGGTCTGCTCGCCCAACGTTGTCATGCAGTTTTCCCGTGTTGCCCAAGCGACAGATTTCGCGTACTGTTACTCGATACTCGAGGCAAACAAACGCTCGGAATACAATCTCAGTGCAGGCAGCATACCGATACTACCCCAAGTTGCTAATGAGGGATTCTTACAGACAGAACTGCACACGTTTTTCCCTTTTGACCCGTACAAGCTCCCTCGGTCAAGTTCGTACATCCAAGGCGTGTACCGTGACTGGGCTTCTGTCGCGATTGATGAGGAAGAAGAGGATGATGATGCTGCTGAAGAGGACGACGGCCTCAGCGACGACCACGCAAGTGCAGCAAGCGGCATCGTACTGAGCAGTACGATACCCGATGTTGGTCTCACGTCCACCGGTAGACTCGGCATACCCGGTCACTCACGATCAAGCTCGAACGCCGACAGTCTCGGAGAGTCGTTTGGTGGGATGAGTATTAGTCCTCAACCGCAATCAATAGTTATGGCATCCTAGTAGCTACATCGTAGGCACGTCGCATTGAAACATGTTTTAAGTATCACAAAACTAATTAAACATGGAACTGCGGATGCATAAGATATAATGACGGGATTATGTTGTCGCATGCAATGCTGACAGGAAGTTTACGAGGATAAGGCAGGGATTAACAAAGGCATCGGTGGTTGGCACCATACAGAGCAGACATCGGGCAAAGGTGTACGGTTGGCGTACATGCGGGGAAGTGTTGAGCCGGTACCAGTCGTGCCGAAGCGATCGGGGGTACCTGTGATGTGGATGCAGCAACAAGAAAGTTTGCGAGGTGTGGCTTGTTTCTGCGTTCTCGAAGCCGTGCGCGAATATAAAGAACACCATTCATAATTTTTTTGATACCGGTTCAGAGAGTGGCAACGGCAATGCGCAAAGGACGAATACAAATTCCGACATTGGGGACAATGAAATCCAGCGGAGGACGTTTTCCCCGGGAACGATGCAAGAAGATACATCCAGAAACGGTGGAGACTCCTGCATGAAAGTGTTAGCGCCTGCAAAGATGATGACAACACTCATCAAACCTAACGTACCAATGTATACGGCAGCCAAGTCCTCCCATGTGGGAAGCCCGGATTTACCTGTATAACCAGTGAACCAGTTTGAGGCCATTGTGATCCAGCGTTTTGGATCGCTCCGAGAGTCTCTGCAAATGGTCCATCGAAGTCAATTTGTGGAGTCAGATTACCTTTCCTTAAGCAATATATACGCGCGACTGCAGCTAGCCTATTGAAAGTGTGAAGTTGAACACGATCGTTTCAGGTTCAAACGCAATGAAAAACGTTCTACCTTTCCGTATCCGAAAACAGGTCTTCGCTCACCGTTGCAATTGCTTCATTGATACAAGGTACATCAGGCCCAGTGTGCTTTAACCATATTGCGGGTAGAGGGAGCTGTTGAATAGTAGCTTGGTCACGGAGCAAGCCCGGTGCAGAATGTGCCATGTTTTCCTGACCAGTATCTCCTTCAGTCAATCCAGGGTGCATGTAGATGTCTGTTTCCATGACTTTTGCAGGAGTTAACACAGGTGAAAAATCTTCAACTTTGGGCAAGGGATGGCAGCTTTGGTGTGTACCAGCACACGCCTTCAAAGCCGGAGAGTGATTCCCATCCGGGATCTCCACGAGGGTCACATCACTATCTCTTCGCACCTGTGTTTCTGCATGGACAACAGACTCTGGCTCTTCGCAACTCCACGAAACACGACCACGTGTACTCTCGCAATCGCTTTTGCGATTCCAGTACTCAGGCGTTCTACGCCTGGGACTGCTTGGCACATGCACTTGTGAAGAAGACCGTAGTTGTTCTCTCATATCCCTTGCATGACGGAGTAAAGTTGCGCATCTATCATCCGATAGAAGAGTTGCGCATTGCTCAAGCTGTGTGGGTGCATGAGAGTCTCTCGCCTTGACAGAAGCCAGCACAACAGGCGCGAGGTGCGTTCTGCACTGCTCAAACACAGTCGTTGATGGACTAACGACAGGTTCTCTGTTGTGCTGGTTTGGGAAATTATCATCCGCGGCCTTGCCATCGATGCTCGGAGTGTGAGATTGCACTTGTTTCATGTCCTGAATCACGAAGCGTGATGGCGGCGAACGGGACAATCTCTCATGCCCTATACGTTTTGCCAGGGCGGGAAAGATATCTTCAGACACACGTGTTTCTTGTGCCTTAGGAATAACGTCATGAGTTGTGGCGTCTTGTGCACGGTAAAAGCACACTACATACCACAGGTCTGGGTCGACCCACAGGCTCCAAAACACGGGGGTTCAGCACACTCTCTAAAAAACGCTCGACTTCTCCTGACTCGACCGCTATGGGCTTATCGATCCGAGATTCCGCTTTCCCAGGTTCTGAAGGCGTCGATGGCGGTGAAAACGACGGCATATAATCACCGTCTAAGCCGGTTTCTCCCTCCTCTGCCTGAAGCCCAATCCTATCCAACAGCGTAGCAGTGGGGGGTGACGCAGGACTATTGCTCAGACGATTCAATAGCGCGGGTGCATCGTGATCATCAGATTTCCTTTGATAGTATTTAGGAGGTGATACACCGTGGTTATATCGATCTGAGGGAAATCTTTTGCGATAAGGATGATGACGAGGCACTGGCGGAGGGGCCCTGGCGCTGGCAGCACCAGTCGTTCTCGGTAGGGGAAAATCATGAACCTGAAGAGAGCCCAGCGAAGAAGCATATGCATGATCCATGGAACGTGGTGAGATTTTGGTAGAGAACGAGGTCATAGCAAGCCAGTGAAAGTGTCAATTGAACGGAGATCCCTGTACACTGCAAACACTGTCTGACCGCACACACGCAGAGCGAGACAGACCGGGAAATGTCGTGTCGCTGACTGTCTGATGACTAATAAGTATAGGAGCATATACACTCCGCCTGATAATTACGTCATCATCGAAGTCGTCCATCAATTCGGTCGCCAAAAGTAGCACCGAGGACAAACCGAGGCGAACATGCTCGTGCTAGTCATCCTTAGCATTAGTTTCTCCAGGACGAGTGAATGTTTGAACAATAAGCTTTGATCTCCGTTTACGAATCATGGGAAGGAGTTTGTATCGATATGAGAGGCTTGTGGACCCACGACACACACTATATTTCACGTGCTCCTCGTCATGGCATCGCCATCCCAAAATATTCCGCCGCGGTCTGGGCGGTGCACAAGGGCCATCATTACCAAACAACTCGTACCTTCGTCGCCCGCCGTAACTGATGACATACACACAGCTGCGCAGTAAAAGGGACGCAGGGGATTACTGGCCAGGGGGAACATTTACCTCGAATGTATATGATTTGATGTATGGGCGCTACGAGGCCGCATATGGAGATCGGGCGATTCAACGTATTAATGAGTTAGCCGGGGTCAAGACTAAATGTCCCTGGAAGAACCGTCCATAGAGGGATTGCACATCTCGACATTGTCAAATTCAAGTTTTGCGTAAGAAGATGCGCTATAGACAAGCTGACCTACGCAGTATTTGACGCCGATACCAAAACTGAGCCACAGAACAAAGTGCAGAATAGGTGCTTCCGTATTCACGTGAGCACACCCTGTATCGCAATGGGCGTGATGTACAATTCCGGATATCATCGAATTGGGAACATGGAGCGTATGGTCCCAGATTCAGTTCACTCACAATCCGGAAACGGTCTACGAACAACAGCAGTCAGGATTGTCGTCCTGTAGACTAGAGTCCAACATGATGCATCACTTACGGTCTTACCCCCAAGCAGTAACATACTCTGGATGAGAGAATGACAACCGCAATCCACGTCGTCACGACCGCTACCAGTATCATCCACACACCATTTCCAAATTCCACGCTAAACCGAGCACCGAGAAAGAGCGAATTGATGTGATTCCTTATGAGCACCACCAGCACCACATCCACCGCAAATACAAGGCTTGACACGAGCGCAGTGACAATGGCCGTGATGAGTGCAATGATAGCTGCTGGATGTGAGTGCAAATAGAGGGAAAGGACGAAGACTATCGTCGATAATCCTGATGAGACCAAATGCAGGATGAGGAGGACGAGAATAGTCTTCTCAGCGATGGTAGCTACACTCTGAGAAAGTCCTACGAGAGACAAGATATCGGAAGGAATGGTGTAGCCGAGCTGGGGACCGTAGCATTCACCTATGCCCAGTCCGCTGGACACCACATGAGTACAAATGTGCCCTGGAAGATGTTGTAGGAACGCACCTCAGCCCACATACACCCCATACCCCGAAGAGGAGCGAAGTCGCAGAATTCGACGGGGGATTTACAGAATCGACAGCAGCAATTTTCACAAGGTATATAGACTTTATGATGGGCAAGGATAGGCCAACTAGGAGAGACAAGACGAAGGCGGTGAAAAAGATCGTGAACGAGGCAAGCCCTATGTAGCGGTGTCGTAGCAGCGGGCGTGGTATACGTGAAAATTGCAACGATCGTTTCATGGTCTCGGTTGTGTGATTGGGGTGGTAGACGAAGCGACAGGCGAGAGAAGGCTGAAGCTATTGCCCATGGTTAGTACGACGCACGCACAACTCGAGTGTAAACCGAATTCGGGGGACGGAAGGATCTGGACCGGGTGCCACACCCCAAGATCGACGCCAACGACGAACGTCCAACTAGTCATCATGGTCGTGCACAACAGAAGGACCCTCCGAAAGCCTGGCAGGTCTCTGTTAAACCTGATTTTCGCCAGGATCGTCGTGGGCGTCAATCAAATGGTTGTGTTGGGGTGACTTGTCAACCGTAAGTAGGTAATTTTATTAGCCGGCTCCACATTTGCCCCACACTCGCCGGAGCTTGTCTTGACTGACAAACTGACCCACCTCTAACCAATCTCCGAACCAGATTCAAGAGTGGAGAGATGAACTACCTTCGTGGTGCCGTCAGTGCAACCTATCAATACTACAAGGACATCAACCCATCTACGCTCACCGGCGCGATCGACGTCATCGTCGTACGGAGGCAGGCCGACGACGGGGATATCTACTTGGCTTGCTCACCGTTCCATGTTCGATTCGGGAAGCTTCAGGTGCTTCGGCCAGCTGATAAAAAGGTACACAGTGTCGAGTTGAGTCGAGATATGTCATCGTACGTCGCTTACTGTCATCCAGGTCAATGTCTTCATCAATGGCAATCCTATCCCATTCGGCATGAAGATCGGAGATGCTGGAGAGGCATTCTTCGTTGTCGAAACCGAAGAAGATATCCCTGAAGACCTTGTCACCAGTCCATTGCTCACTGCAACATCTACCACCCCACAGAAGGACATTCCGTCCGTTGCGTTCAAGGCCGATTCGAGCCAGGCCGAAATTCCGCAGATCGAAGCGGACTCAGACATCCCGGAGCCAGAATTCCTGGATCTGGATGCTACGTCTAGTGAACAAGCCATGTCCCGTCGTCCACGCGCGCGATCCGTGGCTCAGTCCGATGACGTCGCACCAGTCCTTGCTGAAGACGAGGGTGTCGCACCTGATGTTCAATATAAAGACGGTATGCTCTCTCATTCATACGCAATCATATGTCTTCAACGTGCATTCCAGACGTGGCTCTCGACATGGCCGGGTATCATTCGGTTCCGTCGCAGTCAAAGCGGCACCACGACGACCATTCTAACCAGCGAATACCACATCACCCACGTGAAAGCAAAGAAACAGGTCAGCCAGATGCTATCCACTATTCTTTAATCCTTTCTCACGTGTCGCTTTCAGTCCCTCACAACCGAATACCATTTCCATTACCAGAACCGTCCAGAGATCATCTTACGCCAGACGGCAACAGTACCCCACCACGTTTGCGGGAACGTTCTTGGGAGGGGGGTGCTTTCCATCAGCCTTCTCCAGTCCAGACCCACTTTACACCTTCATTTATCAAGGGCAAGTCGAAAGCCATAGATGATATAGAAGACGATTCTGAGGATAACGGGCGCGGGCTCACGCGTAGTCGAAGCGTGCCTCCCGAACTCGAAGGTAGTCCACATTCCGTCCACGTGTCTCTACCTCCTCCCGGGCCAAACGTAGACCCTAATGCGCCCCTTCACGAACGAAGCTTTTCTCTGAACACCGAACCAGATGAACTTGGCGCCAGTGGCAGGCTCGCGGCGTCCCGTTCGGACCCGACCAAGTTCCGAGTATCGATCGATGGTAAAACCGCCGCATTCAAGCTCAGTCTCGTAGAGAGACGAGAGGTATTCCACGAACATGACGAGCATGAAGCAGCGCATACCTTTGAAGCTGGGGTTATAGATTACCACCGCTTCGTCGGCGACGACGAATTGGTCAGCGACGAACGTTTGGTGATGAAGTGGAATGATGGACAATACATTACAAGGGAAGATCAATCTCCGTTGATGAATGCCTTGAGCACATGGCGTGCGTCCTCTTCTCAAGAGGGTTTAATTGATGACTTGCCGTCCCCATCGTCACCGCAAGACCCGTCTCCGTCATCTTCGGACGAGGGGGAGTTGAGGCACTCAGAATTCGAACCAACAAGTCCATTTCCTAGAAAGCCGTCGCCGTCCAGTAGTTGGGTGCGGTGGTGGAGTCGAGGTAAAGATATACCTGAGACTGAGAGACCTGTTCTCCGAGAATCGACAACGATTCCACTTCATGCAGTGAGTATAACCGGACAACAAAATTTGCGACGATCATTTTGCTGAATGCGTACAGAAGTTTCCACGGGTGGCCCCTGCAAGCATCGGCAAACCAGCATCTGCCCCCCCGGGCACACCCATACTGACCCAATCACCTGTGCCAAAGCCGGTAGATCAACCCATCCCCACGAAACCGGAAACGCAGAAGAGGTATGCGAAGACCCTCCGATTGACATCCGATCAACTCGTGAGACTTTCTCTAACCACCTCTTCCTCATTCGTGTTCATGTTTCCGCGATAGAAAGTACTGGACCTGAAGTTAGGTGCTAATACGATTACGTTCTCATTAACGACGGGCGGGGCACCTGCGTGTACGGCCCGGATTTCGTCTGGGAATCGACGGACAGAATAGTGGTATCCGATATCGACGGAACGATCACCAAGTGCGTCTTTTCTTTCCTCTTGAATGTGTCAAGATGTTTGACATGTGTTCTCCAGGTCTGATGGTCTGGGTCACATATTCACCATGATCGGGCGAGACTGGACACATTCCGGTGTGGCGAAGCTGTACAGCGATATCGTCCGGAACGGGTACAGGATCATGTATCTCACCTCTCGAGCTATCGGACAAGCAGATTCGACACGGGATTATCTCAAGGGTATCAAGCGGATGATCTTCAGCTTCCCGAGGGACCCGTGATCCTGAGTCCGGATAGAGTCATTGCGTCGCTTCATAGGTCCGTTTCCCCCGTTACGGTGACCCGTAGCGCTAAAGGGATTGATTCAGGGAAGTTATCATGCGGAAGCCTGAGGTATTTAAGATGGCCTGTTTGAGAGATATCCAACGGCTATTTGGAGACATGTCTCATACACCGTTCTACGCTGGCTTTGGGAACCGAATCACCGACGCTCTGTCCTATCGAAAGTGTCAGATTCCCTCATCACGTATATTCACCATCGACTCGAGCAGCACGGTCAAAGATGGAGCTTCTCGAGTTGGCGGGGTATAAATCATCGTAAGTTCTAAACAAAAGGAACTATCACAAAAGCATCTCAAACGGTGGATATAGATACATACACATGGCGGATCTTGTGGACCAAATATTTCCGCCTATCCACAGGAGTTGGGAAATCGAGTTTACGTGCTTTAATTTCTGGAAGATCCCGGTGCAGGAATTCCCCTTGCCGGATTTGACACCACCTTCACCTGCACTGAGCGCGCGATCTGATACGTCGACGCGGAACGCATTCGCTCGTTTACGGAATTTCAGTATTGGGGGGAAACAGTCAGTTTCGTTGTCCACCCCGTCGTTGATAGGTAGGGGGACGGGGACTGGGACTGGGACGCCAGCAGAAGCTGGCACTGTTACTGTTGGCGGTTCTGGGGTACTCGGGGAACGAAATACACATCTGCGTCAGATGTCTTCGTTTGAGAAGCTCAGCAGTCGACTGGCAGCGCTGGCGCTGTCATCTTCGCCATCCACGTTGGTAGAGAGTGGTGAGGAAAGCCCTCGGTCGCGCTCGTCGGTTTCGTCGACGATGTTGGACTCGGATGAAGAGGCTGAGGGAGGAGTGGATGGAGGCACTTTGAAGAGGGAAAGAAGACCACGGAGCACAAGCGTAACAAGCATGCCTGGATCGATAGACAACGGCATGCACTTTGCGATGGACGAAGACGACGAGGAAACTCATGAGTATGATGAGGAAGAGAATGGAGATGAATATGTAGAGGAGGCTGCAGAGGAAGAATTCGACAGAGACTTCCTTGCCACTACTGAGATGAGGAACGTTCCATTCTTGTGATCTGAGCAGCATTGGGTGTCTGGGGGTTTGGACATGGACTGTCTTAGAGGGACGATGACAGGGGCTAATTGTACAGGAGTAATTATAGTGCCTACAGAGTGTAGATCATCGCATCACAGTGCTCACACTACTCAGTGAGTCGGAGTCATCGATTATATTGAATAATCTGTGGCCTGTAATTTTGAAAGCATGCAACATGTTGTGTGTACGCCCTTCAGGAGCATCTTCAGCTGCCTCTTGTTCTTTCCTGGGAAATTCTAGTCATTCCAGGCGTCAACGAACTGAAGTTCATGATCACCATTCATCAGCAGCAGGCTGAAGCAGAACCGTATGGCAGGCGTAGCACTAAAGTGAAGTGCAACGAAAACCCGGCGCATGTAACAGAATTGATGGCACCTTCTCCACTCGACGAGGCGAGTGGGCGGGTACAGCATCCAGGCAGGCTCTACATATAAGTAATGTGGGCATACTGGTGTTGAGAAGACCTGGCGCATCTGACATGCACAACGAGTCCACCGAATCCCCATGACTTCCTATCACAGGCGTGGGCACCTCAACTGTGAGGAATGTCAATTGCCTAAGGACTCCTAGGAAGTACCGTCGGAAAATGATCATTAGATCTCCTCATCCGTCGTTTCCTTCACACCTAAAGACACCTCGCGGGAACAGTGTTACCATGATAGAACATATATGCAATCCCGGGAACGCCTGCGCAAGGCGTGGGCATACAGTACAACATGCTCTAGTCTAAAAATTGGTCGATGCATGCGGAGTGCGGGAAAACAGCGAAAATCTTCGCTTAGGTTTTTCCCTTCTGGGCACTCTTGCCAATAAGTTTTGCCTTCTCGAGGGCAGCCTGACCTGTTGGCGTACAGGCGTGAGTTAATCTGATTCCGACCGGGTCAATGAGGTAGCGAATACTTACTCTGCTTGACGAGATTCTTCTTGTAGTCGACGATAGTGATGCCCTCGCGAGTGAGGTCTTTGATTGTCTTGTCTTTTACCTCCCACAGGTCCTCGGCTACCTGCGAGATGAGACCTATTTCACATAAGTCAAGCACACGATGAAGGAATGC